>JAODAL010004222.1:0-159969 GCA_025379985.1 Phyllomedusa bahiana | reverse complement strand
CGCAAGCACTGTGGCAGTAACATGGGAGGAGAGGGAGCCCCTCTAATCACTTGTGCAGAGGGCCCGCGCTGTGATTTCCTGGTGGGGCGGCCAATAGTCAGCATGGGGCAGAGGGATGACTTCGGGCTCTCCCCCCTTTTTTTGGGCCCCTCGTACCGGAAAAAAAGGGACCTTTTTTTTCCCCACCTCTGAGAGGGAGGCAAACTCAAATAATAGAGAAATCCCCCGTAGTAGTTGGCGTTGCCTATGTGCGGATCGTCCCCCCTCTGACAGATTGCCCGGGGGGGTTCCTCAGCGCTCACGTACTACTGCCAACGGCTGCTGGGGGAAGGTGGGGGGGTGGAGCAGTCCACTCCATCAGCAGAAACCCCAAGTCTGGAGTCACTGTGAGCAGTTTCCCTTCACCCCCCTAGTGAGGAGGGTAGTCGCCAGCAGCAGCCGGCCGGGAGCAGCCCCCTGAACCAAAGGTGGTGGCCTATTTTGGGACAGCACTCTCCCACCCAGTTAGAAGCCCCTGGACAGGGCGCCAAACGGATGTGTGGCCGCAACTTCCCGGGTTTTGCAGGGGGAGAAGCTGTCCTGCCGGCCATAGTGGGGCATCAGAGCGGGTGTTCGTGCGGCGGGGGCCATCGTTCCCCCAAAGGAGAACCCCGCTTGCCACGGAAATGGGGAAACCCAACTGCCCCTTTTGTCAAGATGAATCAGGGGTGGTCTGCCAGGATTTCCCCACACCATGTCTTAGGCGTCAGACTACATCACCATGCGCCCCACCCAAAAATGTGAGGAATGAGTCGGGTTCAAACTACCTGCCTCAGCCCCCTATCTGATGCCGCCACCCCCCGTGCCACCATTGCGCCAGTTTCTCCATCTGCCAAAAACCCTCTTTCCCCGGGACTGGTATTGCCACCCCACCCCCCACACTTGTCATTGTGCCACTTTTTGACCTCATGCGCTTTGCTGGTCCGGACATCCACACTGTGTCATTGTACCACTCTTGACCTCATGCTGTTGCTCCTGCCCCGTCAACCTCCACTCTCTGTCATTGTGCCACTCCGTGGCCTACCCCAGTTTTTGTCACCTCCAGAATGTCATTGTGCCACTGTCTGTTTTCATGCCTGCTGCCACCGTCACCTCACTCTTGTCATTGTGCCACTCTGTGGGCCCTATTTATCTTTTTTTGCCACCTCCAGAATGGTCATTTGTACACTGTATGACCTCATGCTGCTGCTGCCGTTGCCCTCCACACTTGTGTCATTGTCCCCAACTCTGTTGCCTACTCCTGTTCCTGCCACCTCCAGAATGTCATTGTGCCACTGCCTGCCCTCATGCTGCTGCTGCCGTTGCCCTCCACACTGTGGCAATTGTGCCACTCTGTGGCCTACTCCTGTTTTTGCCACCTCCAGAATGTCATTGTGCCACTGCCTGCCCTCATGAAAATGCTGCCTTTGCCCTCCAGACTGTGTCATTGTGCCACTCTGGGGCCTACTCCTGTTTGTGCCACCTCCAGAAGGTCATTGTGCCACTCTCTGACCTCATGCTGCTGCCGTGCCCTCCACACTGTGTCATTGTGCCACTCTGTGGCCTACTCCTGTTTTTGCCACCTCCAGAATTTGTCATTGTGCCACTGTCTGACCTCATGCTGCTGCTGTGGTGTGTCGTGCCGCCACACTGTGTCATTGTGCCACTCTGTGGCCTACTATTTTTTTGCCACCTCCAGAATGTCATTGTGCCACTGCTGACCTCATCTGTGCTGTGGCTGTTTGCCATAACCTCCCCACTGGTCATTGTGCCACTCTTTTGGCCTATTACTGTTTTGCCACCTCCAGAATGTCATTGTGCCACTGTCTGACCTCATTGCTGCTGTGGCTGCCCCCGTCACCTCCGCACTCTGTCACTAATGTTGCCACATGAGCTCTCAGTTGTTTTTTTCCGCTTTCACTGGCATGACTTTATCAGGCAACATTCCCGCTTGAGTTTTTGGTCAGTTTTGCCCTTTTAAAGTGCCCGGGGAAATTTTTTATAGTGAAGCGATTCTAAGAGCGGCGGCAGTCATCTGCGTGTCATACTAAAACACAACATTTTTATGAAGACCAAACCAAGCTCCCTCTGCATATTTAAGCATGGCACAACGTTCTACAGCACCCTGCAGGCTCTGTGCAGCCTGGAAATAGCTGTTTTTTAACGCGATTCGTCCCGAAGTAATTCGGACAGAATTTATTTTTGTCCGAACCGAACCGAATTTTTGAGAAATTTGCCCATCTCTAATTATGAACATTGGTTATGAATCAGTTTAGTATATTGTAAGACCGCAGCTGGGAAGGTCTACAAGGGAGTATATATCCCAGCCAGGTTCTGGACATATGTCAGGGGAGTCCAGGATACATGCCACCAAGATAAGGAGCCTTGGTGGAGTGAAGGCCGTTGATAAATAGATGTCGACAGTAAAAACTGTCGCCCTATGTTAATCCGTTAGTCGGCTGCCAGCCATTCCTGGGACGGCCTTTCATTGGGAGTCAGCATAGCGCAGGGTGGGCGCTTATCCCATGGGCTCCACTCGGGTTTTCCCTGGCTGTATAAAAGGTCAGCAGGTTAAGCTGACTGGGCGTCGGCTGTACCTCCAGTCTCCCTTTCTGGGCTGGAGGTGTTCAAAACTGGGGAAGCCAGTGTAGGAACAACAAGGGGATAGTGAGGGAACTACACCACTGTTAGTAAGCGCTCAGACCGAGCAAGGATTTTGTTTTGTTTTTGCTTTTGCATGTTTGCCATCCGTTTTGTTCTGCTTATGAAATAAATCCACGGAGCCAAGCAACCGTTTGTACCTGACTTCTGCCTCTGTCTCATGCCTGAAAGACTCATGCGGTGATCCCAGAGCTGTGCAAGCTCACACATGGTGGAGGATGCGGGCATTTTAAAGAGACAATTCTCTTAAAGAGACAGGCAGCGAAAAGTGGTTCCAATATATGTCGTGGATTAAAGCGGCAACAGTGCAACCAGCGGAGACACCCAAAATGGATGAGCTGGTGAAGCAGTTAATACAGGCAAACACCAACCTCCAGCTAATGGCGGCAAGCCAGCAGAAGGCCCACGAGGAGACCGTGCGGGCTCAAGCAGAGACCAACCGCCTCTTGATCGAACCACACCAGGCAGCCCTTCAAGAGCAACAAAAGGTTAACTGGCTCTACAGCAGCAACTCCAGGTCCTGACTACAAGACAGAGGGGGCAGCAGGTGGGCCCTCCACGCCCCGTCAAGTGGTGCTGCAAGTTCTACGTAAAATGACCCCAGATGATGACATGGAGGCATATCTCGGCACCTTTGAGAGGATAGTTGAGAGTGAGCAGCTACCCGTGGACCAGTGGGCTGACGTCCTGGCCCCCTGTCTTACCGTCGAGCCACAAAAGGCATACTTCGAATTGAGAGCTGAATACGCCAAGGACTACACGCGGCTGAAAGGGGAGATCCTAGCCCGACTGGGAGTTACTCTGGCGGTCAGGGCCCAGAGAGTTCACTCCTGGGAGTTCGATCCAGCAAAGCCAGCTCGGTCACAGATGTATGACCTCTTCCACCTCACCAGCAAGTGGCTGCAGCCCGAACGTCTTACAGCGGTCCAGGTGACGGAGCGGGTCGTCTGTGACCGCTTCGTGCGCGCCCTACCCGTGGGGATCCAGTGGTGTGTGGGGTACACGGACCCCAAAAGCCTGGACGAGCTTGTCTCCATTGTGGACCCTTTAAAGTAATCACGGACCATTCACCTCTAAAGTGGATGGCCCCAAAACAAAGGGAAAAACGCAAGGGTGACCCGGTGGTTCCTGGCTCTACAGGACTTTAAGTTCTCTGTAGAACATCTGCCCCGGGTCACAACAAGCAAATACAGATGCACTGTCGCGGGTGCATAACTTTGTGGAGGACTTATTGAGAAAGGGTGCTTTCACACAGTGCGGTTTCGGTGCGTTTTTGATGCTTTTTTTGGATGCGTTTTTTTGTGCAACAATGTATAGCATTAATTGTTGTGCCTTCCTGCACAAAAAACGCATCAAAAACGCACCAAAAACCTCACTGTGTGAAAGCACCCAAAGTGTGTTAGATCACACAGGAAATGCGTTTTGACTCTTCAATTTTATTTCTAAATAAATGAGGATACTAAAGTAACTTCTAATATCCCCACGTTTGTTCCCTCCTGGTGCTGAGTTCCATCAACTCCGAACTAAAATTGAGGAGTTACATTCGCTGTAGTTAAAAGGGGAACAAACAGCACACAGCACATGCTTAAGAAAGGGGGTGGACCCCGAAATGTAGTAGAAGTTTGTGCATAGCCATCTGAGCTGAGGAAGCTACTTTCTCTATATTGAATGTACAGTGTTGCATCTTTATGAAAACAATATACCATAAAATATGGATGCAATTGTTTAAATAAATGTAAATATGTTTATAAAAAGGAAATAAGAAGGACTGATAGGGTATGTTCACACGGCCTATTTTGATGTGTGTTTGGGGGCGCCATTTCCGCCAGTATTGCTTTTTAATGCGGGAGAAATGCGCGCTGCACTTAGGGGAATTAAAATTTTTAAAATTTTAGAAAACAAATCCCCAAAAAATCACATTGTCTGATTTGGAAAAAAATTTATTGCAAATTTTGTGGAAAATAAATATTTGGACCTACAAACAAGCAAGATTTCTCCCTTTACGACCGTAATTTTTTTTAAAGAGGCTCCTTGCCCCTTCCCCAGCCCTGTCCTTTTCACGACCTGTAATTTTTTTAGAGGCTCCTCTCCCCTTCACTCATTACCTGTATTAAGGGGCACCGTTTGAACTTGTTAATCCGAAAAGAAGACACCTGTCCACAACCCAACAGTATTTTTTCCCTAACTTACAATGGTAAAGGGTTTTTGGGGACACAGAAAAAAAATGTTAGCACTACACCAGGCGGGGAAGACCTGAATCTAAATAGGCATGCAGGGGTTTTGGAGAAAATCAACGTGGGAGCAATAATTAAAAAAGGGAAGACATACAAGACCCTAAAAATCTCCCTTGATCTGGGGCTCCACAAGATCCCCCTTCTGGGTCAAAATGATCACAAGAACTTTGAGTAAAAAATCCCAGAACCACCAGGGGGCCCAAGTGAATGCCCAGCGGGATACTGGGACCCGAAAACAAAGGTTACCATCAGTAACACCTAAGGGCGACATGTATAAGGGGCTTTTCGCCTGTTTTTGGGAGTAAACTGCGCCTCCCGGCCCCGAACCCCCCTTTTTGGAGCGGGGGAAATCAGTGTTAGGCGCAGCGTTGGGGCCATTTTCAGCTGCGCCCCGCTTGAAGGGGCGGGCAAGGGGCCGGTGTGGGCCGGGGCAGGCGTTCCGGGGGGGAAAAGCCGGCGTCGAAAACCCCGAGGCATGTAGATCGGGGCTCCCCAAAAGTGCGGGCGTGAAAGCGTGGCACTGGGACAGTCAGACCTAGTTTTTTTGGGTCAAAGTCCGGCAGAGGCAAAGTGAAGCGAGAACGGAACATAAGGAAGCATACAGAAGACGAAAAAAAAGGAATCTCGGCGCTCCGCTCCGTGTGCATGGAGTATGATTAAAAAAAAATGCCTTTTAAAAGGGGGGAAAACATTATCAAAAAAGAGCTTAAACCTAAAAAAATAAAAAAATATTAAAAAAAAAATCACTTTTTCCAAAAATCTAGAAGGGCGCAGAAAACAAAAAATTTGGGATATTGGAAAATTTGCCGGGAAATACAGTTTTCAAATTCTGAAAGCTTTCAGAACAACAAAGGAATTAAAAAAGTATTGAGATGAATTTTTTATTTTTGACCAAATACTTATTTTTCCCCCATCTTTTTTCAAATAATTTTTTTCCAAATCAGACAATTTTTTCGGGGTTTTTTTTCTCATTTTGTTTCTCATCCTTTGAGGTCTCCTATGATTAATTACGGGCCCCTTCTCTTTTTTTTAAATTTTTTTTTAATTGGGTCTGACTACCACTTTTTTCCCCCACTGTATGTGTGTGTTATTTAATATATATATATATAAAATTATATATATAAAATAAAAATTTATATATATATATATATTTATTATATTTATTATAATTTATATTTATTTTATATTAAATATATATATAAATATATATAATTTTATATAAATTAATTTTATTTTTTTTTATATGTAAATATATTATTTTTATTATATATAAAAATTTTATAATATTTTTTTTTAATTTTTTATTTATATTTTAATATTATAAATATATATATATATTTATTAATATATATAAAAAATATATTTTTTTATATATATTTATTATATTTTATATATTATTTATATTTTTTTATATATATATATTTATATATATATTATATTCACTCCCCGGCCACTTTATTAGGTACACCTGTCCAACTGCTCGTTACATTATTTTCTAATCACCAATACATGGCGGAACTCAGTGCATTTAGGCATGTAGAAAGGGTCAAACAATCTCCTGCGTTCAAAAAAAAGGGAATAAGTGGGAAGAAAGGTAATTTAGTCCCTTTTAAACCGGGGGCATTTTGTTGTTGCCAGAAGGGCTGGTCTGAGTATTTCAAAAACTGGACTCCTGGGTTTTTTCAGCACAACCATCTCTGGGGTTTAAAAGGAATGGCCCCCGAAAAAGAAAAACATCCGTACGGCAGTCCTGTGGGCGGGGGAAATCCCCTTGTTGATGCCAGGGGGTTCAAAGGAAAAAGGGGGCGACGGGTTCGAGCTGATAGAAAGGCAACAGTGACTCAAATAGCACCGTTACAACCAGGTGGGCAGAAAGCATCTCAAACCCGCACAGTACGGCAATTTGAGGAAAAATGGGCTACAGCAGCGAAGCCCCACCCCGGGTCCACTCCTTTCAGCTAAAACGGAAAAATGAGGCTCCAATTTGCCCAAGCTCCGAAATTGGACAGTAGAAATTTGAAAAAAAGTTCCCTGGTCTGATGAGTCTCGATTTCTCGGGGACATTCCGGTGGTGGGTAAATTTGGCACAACCAACATAAAGCATGGATTCCCCTGCCTTGTATCAAGGGTTTCGGGCTGGGGTGGTTTGGGTCATGGTGTGGGGAAAATATTTTCTTGCACTTTTTGGGCCCCTTGGTACAATTGACATCGTTGAACACCTTGTGGAATCTTGCCCAAGAATTGAGGCAGTTCTGAAGGGCAAAAGGGGGTCCAACCCCCGTTATAGCTGGTGTCCCAATGAAGTGGCCCGGTGAGTGTATATATATATTTTATATATTATATTATATAATTTTTAAAATTTTATATATATATTTATATTTAATATTTATTATTAAAATATATTTTTATATATATATAGAAATTATATATATATTTGAAAATATATTTATATATATGTATATTTTTTATATATATATTTTATATATATTATATATTATTTTATATCTATTATATTATATATATATACAATTTATTTTTTTTATTTAATAATATAATAATATTTTTTATATATTATTTATATCTATATATATATTTATTTATAAAATTTAATTATATTTTTTATATTTTTTATATATAAAATATTTTTATATTATAATTATTTTAAAAGAGAGAGAGGAGGAGATTATATAGATATACATTTATATTCATAGCTATATCGCAGCACTTATCTCGTCTGTGCATTTATTTCCCCATGTATCAAGACAACATTTCAGCTCTCTTTCAGAGCCATTTTCAAGTGAGAGAGCCGATACGTCGTCTTTTAACGTTTCTTCACCTTTACCTGGATGAGTACTGTGTTTTTTTTTCTATGGATACCTAAGTTTTCTCTATATTTTGGGCAGTGCTGCTGTGGTTTCTATTCATTTCAAAACAGGTTTATGTGTTTATAATCCATTTATAATATTTGTGATTTTTGTAAAAAATATTTCTAACGTGCCATTACTATAGCTACCAATAATATACAATGTGACTGTCTTTTCAGGCTATATATTAATTGACAAAAAGAATACACTAACATGAACTCTTCAGAATTCAGAAAGAGAGGAAGGGATATGGTGGACTACATTGCGAATTATCTGGAGCAGATTGAATCAAGACCAGTTGTTCCCAATGTCGAACCTGGATACTTAAGACCTATGATCCCAGACTCTGCTCCAGAAGAAGGAGAAACATATGAAGACATAATGAAAGATGTTGAGAGAGTTATCATGCCTGGGGTAAGAAAAACCCATATAAAGATAACAAATAATAGTTGCTACACTTAAAATAATGATTTAATTTTTTTTAGCATATTAATGGGAAGGTTGGAGCCAAAAGCCATAGGATAGAGAAGCATTCAGCTGACATCTATCTTATGGGTATGGCTAGCTTAAGGAACTAATAGGTATAGTTATAAATACATTATACCATGCAACCTGTGTTTTTTTCTAATAATTGTCACAAGTTTCATATAAACAGCTACTCTGGAGGTGACAAAAACTTCTGCTTCAAAATTTTAATAAGATCCCCCGTACTACCTCCCTTGCATTTGGAAACAGACACTTGTTTGTATATTTTCTTCTGATGAAAACGTCACGAGTAATAATGTATACTATGCTATTTAGTGTTATGTCACTTATTGATATACATTATATATAAACTGGGGATAAATATATACTGGGGATAACAAGTACTTATTTTAAAGGGTAATTAATCTTGCAAAAACATCTGACATGTCATAGCAATGTAAGAAGCTTTGTTAGAAAACTCAGGATGGAAGTCTGGGATATTTGGGGCCCTTCCCATCCTAAAAATAACAGCCTGCAGGCACTCCAGAAGCAGGTGATCACATTATATGGTCTGCTTCTGATGGCAACTCAAGTTTCCCAGTACCCCTTGTGCATTGAGTACTGGGGTAATAGAGACAGTGTGTTAATGTGAGCCATGGGGTGAAATGAAACACAGATGGCTTACAACAAGCTTCAGCAAAAGAAATAGAGAGTCATTTGTCAAACACCTTCATTACTTAAAAAAAAAACACAACACAAAAAAACACTTTATTTAAATAAACACTCCCAGACACCATCCTTCATTGACCATTTTATTAAATAAATTAACCCAAAGCTGGATTGAAGTAGTCCAACAAATATGTTGTAGTACAAAAGAGAAACCTGTTAAAAAAAAACAGAAATACTACACTCACAAATAACAGGCTTGATAGGCTATCCAGTTCTCAGGAAAGCTGAGTGATACCCAATCCACCACAGCAACCCCTTTTTATATTGTGGGGGATGAAGCACCAATTAAATTTCTGAGTTGGATAGTTATCCACACTTGAAAAAATAGCTGAATCCCAAAACTGTTGGAGGGGTATCACCCACTTTTCCTGAAAGCTAGGTAGGCTATCATTTGTCCGAAAAAGCTGGATAGACCATAAGCGGGTAGGGATGGAAAGGAACTTATCTCCCTTGGTGCAGGAAAGGCCATGTGCACCTCTGCAGCTAGACTTTATAGTCTAGATAAATTTTGGGAACGAGTCTATACCGGACAGGTGCTTTTAAAATGCTTTTTCTGACCCCCACTAATAAAAAAGACAGGGTAGACTCTGGGATTCAGAAGATAACAGGGACATACTTCCAACCACCTGCCACAATGGTACAGCCCCTGTAATACTTCTATAATAAAAGCCTTGTCTTGGATCCGTTTAAAAAGAAATACGTCACCGGTGGGGGGGTCACCAAAACCCCCACTCTTTTTTGATTACAGACCCTGAACGAATGCAGATACAGCTGAGAAGTATGTAGGGCAGTGAGAAATGAGGTAAGAGCATGGGAGCTGCAGACGTTAGTCTGTTTTGTGCTGCAATTTTGTGAAAATTGCAACCAAAACTATAGAGCATTCATAATCCCTGCCTCCACTTTAGGTGTAACTTACCTTGACAGGTCCTGTATGATGTCACCACAAGTCCTACAGGTAAAATTACCCTACACTGCACAACACCACAGAGGAGGAGACAAAGGAGGCGTGTATGTAATAACAAAAAATTTTTAAAGGGTTGAAAGACAAAGCATGGAGGGCAGTTAGGGGGGCACCAGCATGTTTTGTGGGAAAAAGTGCATCAGTCTATATATGAGAGAGGAGGGGGCATGAGAGGTATGTAAATTGTAAACCTGTCGGAAGACCCAGCAGTCAGACCCATCTCAGCTCTGCAGTTAGGTCTGGGGGACAGTATGGCTCTTGTAACTAGAGATCATTTATCAACTACAGAGAAAATTAGCACTAGAAGTAATGTGTCTGAAAAATGCCTAATAAGGTTTCCAAGTTTAACAACGCCTTCACAACCTTACTGTTGCAAAACATACTGATGACATTGGTTGCAGAAGAATTATATCTACGAAGGTTTAGGGGGCACTGGCCCAATCAGGTTCTCCCTGCAAGATTAGGAGAGAATGAAAAAAGTATCGAGAGTTTCGGGAATCACCCGTGGGGAGCACAGAATAGAGGTACAAATTTTTTAAAAAAAAAATAAATGTGCACTCAACCCCATGGTCGTTTGCCGGGCACCACGCAAGACTCATTGCAGAAAGAAAAGATGATAAGCACATTTAAAGTTTGTTCAACAAAAATTTAGACAAACCTGGAAATATGGAAGAACAAGTTGGTAGTGAGTTGGTTGCCATAATACATTCCCTGTTTGGAGTAGTGTTGACGAAACTGTTTAAGTCGAAAATTTACGATTTTTTTTTAACTCGAGCCGAACAAACATTTTACTGTTCGAAAAGTAAAATGTTCTGTTTGGAAAACCCCTATTTTAAAGTTTTAGTCCGAATATTGCCGTTGCTTGGCATTTTAAGGCACATTAAATAGTGTAATGCGCCTGAAAATACAATCCTCTCAAAAATCGGGGGTCAGGTTTTTTTGCTAGTAAAAATAATGGCGCCTCTTTAGCAGTACATAGTGTACATTTGGAGTGTTTGGTAATGCGCCCCTCATTGCGCAACAGAGGCCAAAAACATACGTTACTAGTTTAAAGTAATACGCCCCCGATAGGCGCATTTTTTTATGGAGGGACACAGCGTACCTTTTTTGGGGGAATTTCAAAGTCTGTCCAGCGTATAATGCGCCTAGTTTTGGTGTACTGTTACGGATGGTAATTACAGCTTCTCCTCTCCTGAATAGGTATAAAAATTGACCCAAAATTTTTTTCCATTGACTTTAATTAATGGGGTTTGAAGTTCAAGTCGAACTTCAAACCAAACTTCTCAAAGTTCGAGGTTCGACTCAAACTCGAACATTTTACTATTTGCTCATCACTAGTTTGGAGGCCAAACGGCGCCACATATCCCCCCAAAAATACCATTCCTACAGTGAAGATTAGAGGTGGGAACATCATGCTGTGGGCTGTTTTTCAGCATGTGGCACTGGCAAACTTCATATTATTAAAGGAAGGATGGATGAACAAATACACCAAGACACCTGACCTGAATCCAATAGAGAATCTAAGGAACCTTCACGATTTGAAGAGTGTTTGTGTGAGCACTGCATGCAACTAGTTTCTCAATACAGGAAGCATCTTGAAGCTGTCATCAGCAACAAGGCTTTTCTACGAAGTATTAAATATAATTCAGTAAGCGTGTCCAATACTTTTTCCCTGTGCCCTTCCTCATTATAACACACAAATTTTTGGAATCTATGGGTTTGATTTCCCTTTCCTGTGAGGTTGGGGTGGTTCTTATTGGTGAGAATTTCATGTCAAAGCCTATATAAAAAGTTGAGTAGCTTATGAGACGGCTTACCCTCCCCTCTTTGGGTAAACTCCCATCACACTTACATTTTTATACAGTACTTCGATGTGGGCTTGACTGTGTGTGTGCAGGGGCGCTCCCAAATTGTTGGGGGTGTGCATATCTTCTCCCCCACTGGTGATGTGGGACACATTCCCCCCTACAGTTGAAACAATTAGGTGCAAATTTTTTGCCTTTAAAATATGTGGAAACATATATATTTGGACAACCTTACAAAATTTTTTTGTATTTTCATGACTAAAAAAATTGTAGATTCCAACTGAAGGGATCAAAAACTATGAATTAAACACATGTGGAATTATATATTAACAAAAAAGTGTGAACAATGAAAAATGTCTTATATTCAGGGGTTTTTCAAAGTAGCCACCTTTGCTTTGATTGGCTTTGCCCAGTCTTGGCCTTCTTTGATGAGCTTCAGAGGTAGTCATGAAATGGTCTTCCCAAAAAGTTTTAAGGAGTTCCCCAAAATGCTTTGCACTTGTTGGTCCCTTTTTCCTTCACTCTGCGGTCCAGTACCCCAAAAACCCTCTCGATTGGGTTCAGGGTTTGGGGACTGTGGAGGGCAGGTCATCTGGTAACACTCCACACTCTCCTTTTTGGTAAAAAGCCCTTACACAGTCTGGAGGTTGTTTTGGGGTCATTTTTCCTGTTTAAAAAAAAAATGATGGTCCCCTTAAAAAGCAAACCGGAGGAATAGATGCCCCTTTCAAGAATGTGGTAAACATGCTGGTTCAGTATTCCCTCAATCTCGAATAAATCCACAACATCATCACACCTCATCCTCCATGCTTCATGTTGGGAACCAGGCATGTAGAGTCCATTCGTTCACCTTTTCTACGTCACACAAAGATACGGTGGTTGGAACCAAAGATCTCAAATTTGGATTCATCAGACCAAAGCACAGATTTCCACTGGTCTAATGTCCATTCTTTGTGTTCTTTAGTCGAAACAAGTCTCTTCTGCTTGTTGCCTGTCCTTAGCAGTGGTTTCCTAGCAGCTATTTTACCATGAAGGCCTGCTGCACACAGTCTTCTCTTAACAGTAACATAGTTACATAGTTTGTAAGGCTGAAAAAAGACAAGACGTCCATCCAGTTCAGCCTGTTGTGCTAAAGTGTTGATCCAGAGGAAGGCAAAAAAAAACAATGAGGTAGAAGCCAGTTGTCCTCATTTAAGGGAAAAAATTCCTTCCCGACTCCAATCTGGTAATCAGAAAACTCCCTGGATCAACAACCCTTCTCCAGAATCCTAGACACTATAACTTGTTATATTATCCAGAAATGCATCCAAACTCTTTTTGAACTCTGTTATAGAATTCACCATGACAAGTTCCTATGGCAGAGAGTTCCACAGTCTCACTGCTCTAACAGTAAAGAATGCCTTTCTATGTTTATGTAGAAACTTATGTTCATCAAGACATAGAGTATGCACCATTGTTATAGATACAGTCCTGTGTACAAAATAAATCTTGGGAGAGATCTTTATATTGACCTTAGATGTATTTAAACATATTTATTATGTCCCCCCGAAGCTGTCTTTTCTCTAAACTAAATAACCCTAACCTTGATGATCTTTCTGGGTATTGTAGTCCCCCCAGTCCTTTTATTATTTTTGTTGCCCGCCTTTGTACCTGTTCAAGCTCAACAATGTCTTTCCTGTGCACTGGTGCCCAAAACTGTACACAATATTCCATGTGTGGTCTAACCAGTGACTTGTATAATGGTTGTTGTAGAGATGTGTCTGCTGCACACAGTCTCCTCTTAACAGTTGTTGTAGAGATGTGTCTGCTGCTAGAACTCTGTGTGACATTGACCTGGTCTCTAATTTGACCTGCTGTTAACTTGCAATTTCTGCGGCTGGTGACTCGGATGAACTTATCCTCCGCAGCAGAGGTGACTCTTGGTCTTCCTTTCCTGGGGCGGTCCTCATGTGAGCCAGTTTCTTTGTAGTGCTTGATGGTTTTTGCCACTGCACTTGGGGACACTTTCAAAGTTTCCCCAATTTTTTGGACTGACTGACCTCCATTTCTTAAAGTAATGATGGCCACTCGTTTTTCTTTACTTAGAATTTCTATTATGGCAAGAAAAAATCAGCTAACAGTGCATTCAGTAGGACTATCAGCTGTGTATCCACCTGACTTCTGAACAACACAACTGATGGTCCCAACCCCATTTATAAGGCAAGAAATCCCACTTATTAAACCTGACAGGGCACATATGTGAAGTGAAAACCATTTCAGGTGGCTACCTCTTGAAGCTCATCAAGAGAATGCCAAGACTGTGCAAAGCAGTAATCAACGCTAAAGGTGGCTACTTTGAAGAACCAAGAATATTTTCAGTTGTTTCACAGTTTATTGTTAAGTATATAATTCCACATGTGTTAATTCATAGATTTGATGCCTTCAGTGTGAATCTACAATTCTTATAGTCTTGAAAATACAGAAAAATGTTGTAATGAGAAGGTGTGTCCAAACTGTTGGTCTGTACTGTGTATATATATATATATATATATATATATATATATATATATATATATATATATATATATATATATATATATACTTTAGATATAAACACAAACAAAAATATTGCAAGTGCAACAGAGATGTTGCCAGCATGTGGTTGGAATGCCAGCTTACACAGTAAACATATCAATAGGTGGACCAATCTTTTAGATACAGAAACAGCTGAGAAGTGGGGGGAAGGGCAGTGAGAGAGAAGAGGCGAGCATTATTCTGCAATTTGCCATCATTTTGCACAAATCATAGCAAAAACTACCATCCCTGCCTGCGCTGTAGGTGTTTTTGGCCTTGACAGGACCTGTGCAATGTTACTATGATGTCACCACAGGTCATACAGGAATACACTACACTGCATAACACCAGAGAGTTGGAGGAGCCCTGCATGGAGTAACAGCTTTATGAAAGAAACTGACCTGGTTGATGCATAGCGCTCTTCTTGACATGTCCAGCATTGTTGGCAGCCATCATTTCTGCTCAGAATGAATCGACTTTCATCACTGAACAGCACTGAGGATCACTGCTACCTTGTCCAGCGTAGATGCTCCATAGCCCATGCAAGACAATGATGCCTGTTACAGGTGGTGTGGAAAGGCACCCCTGCCGGTTGTCTAGCATGCAGACCACGCTGATATAAACTGTTAGGTCTAACGTGACACTTGGTTGTCTCTCACCTCCCTAAAACGTGCCTGGAGTTGGGTGGCATTCAGCATTCGGTTCCACAGGGCATTGTTTACAATGAAGTGGTCATCAGTGTGTGATGGAGCCAAAGGACATCCACTTCCTTACCTGTCCATGACTCTTCCAGTCTCTCTGTATCTCTGTTGCAACCTGCTGATGACACTCTGTGACACTCTAAGCTCAGTAGCCACATTTGTCTGAGAGCATTCTACTTGAAGCCTTGCAATGGCTAGGTACTGTTGATCAATTGTAAGGTGTTGTCTTGCTCTCATGATGTCAACATCTGAACAGCATAATGAGGAGGACTGTTTAAATCCCCATTCAAATTGATCTCCTAAATTTATTGTGCGATCAAACACCTGTTGTGAATTTTGCCATTAAGCTCTTTGTTAGAGATCAGCAAATTGTGAAAAAGTGCTGAAACACTGAACAGTTGGACATGTGCATTCTAAAGTTAAGCAATGGTCTTTTAGTTAATTTTAAAAAAAAAGTGTATGTCATTTAAAAAAATGTATATTTACCTTACTGTCTCCTGTATCAGTTTGTAACCAAAATACTGCCAAATGACACTCTACAGGTATGTTCACAAGGTTGATTTCTGTGCTGTTTTTGGAGCATTTCCTCACCCAAAACAGCATCAAAAAAGCCTCCCAAACACGTCCAGTTCATATTCGTTATTCCTATGCAAAAAATCATGATAGTCCACACCCAACAAGGTTTTTCCATGCATTTACCACGCTTTTTGGTTGTTGTTTTTGGCGCTGAAAAAGAAGCTTTATGTCAATTGTTGAAAGCATTTTTAATGCTGAAAATCCCCATAGGAATCGATGGAGAGCTTCAAAATTTCATCCAAAACCTCGTCACAGTTTTAGACGCAGTTTTTGATGCGGTTTTTGCCCTGGCTATTAATTTGTATGGATGTCTCAGAAAGAAAATAGTGTTGGAAAACCTTGTCAAAAACCTGATTAAATCCTTGTCAATACATCTGCTGAAAAGTGCTGCATTGAGACGCTTTTCAGACAAAATTTTGATGCTGATTTGGATGCTGAAAATTCAGCGTCCAAATCAGCCATGTGAACATCCTAAGGCAAGACTTGACACCTAATTGTTCATACTGTAGAGGGGATTGTGTCCCACACTCACCAGTAGAGGGAGAATGATACTGCACACCCACTCAACAATGTAGTGGAGAGCGGCTCCTGCTACACACACAGTCAGAGCCCACATCGAAGTACTGTATAGAAATGTACAGTGTGATGGGAGTAGTACCAAAGAGGGGAGGGTAAGCCGTCTCATCCAAGCTCACTCAACTTTTTCCCATGCTCTATAACCAGCATTATAGCAAACGGATATTAATATATACCATATAGATTGCAGTAGTTATCCTGGGACAAGAACCCCTTCCCTTAAGTGGATTTATTTTCTATTAAGCTGTGTCTCCACGGCATAGCAATAAGATTATATTTTCAGTGGTTTTAGGATTATAAAACCATCGAAAATACAATCGTCCATCCAGCTCCACAGATATTACTAGAAAAAAACGACCTGTAGTCTCCACAGGTTGTTTTTTCTCCGATAGTCTTTCGGCACCTGTGTATTATACAACATATTGTATAATACGCCGGTGCTTTTAGTTTTTTTGGTGTCTTCCCATACAATTCAATTGCATGGGTGATGGCAAAAAAAAAACGAGAACCGACCACAGTTTTTGCGCAAAACATGGCAAAAACCGTGGACATGCATTGGGGGAAAAAAACGGTCGACTTTCAGCCGTTTTTTGTCCAATGCAATGTAGACCTAGCCATACAGTCACTGTCTTGGGACGGACTGTCTGCTCATTCCCTAATAGCTGTGGACACCAGTAATTAACATTTTTAAACTTGTTTTGGGATTTCTTTTACAAATGCAAAATACAAAGGGATTCTATAATTCTTTCCTTTACTTAATCTGGACAACAATTTCATTAAATTAGAAAGTACAACAATAAAGCAAACATAGTTTTGTATCAGATCTCTTACTTGTGTATTTGTTACATCGTAAAAAAGCTATTTGAAAATCAAATTTTTGCCCAGGGGTTGTATTAGTTTTTCAGGTTGTCGTTGTCAATGCTGAAACTACAAACAAGTGCTCACATATTAGTATATCTTTCCCTTTTCAATATTTTCTTTCAGGTCACTCACTGGCACAGCCCATATTTTTTTGCTTATTTTCCCACTGGGAGTTCATATCCAGCAATGCTTGCCGATATGTTGTGTGGGGCTATTGGATGCATTGGCTTTTCTTGGGTAAGTTTGCTATTTTTTTTACTTGAGAAAAATAAAGTATTAATGATGTCCTTATCACAAAATATTAGGGTTGTTGATGTTAGATGGTGGGCAACTAAGCAGATTTTAGAAGAGAAGTATTCCTAAATAATTATGCTATATTTATATTTTTTCTTACTATAATATTGACCAAAGAGATATTGTATTATTATTTCCAATATTTTAATGTCTATTTATCTAATTATTTCAAGGCATCAAGCCCAGCATGCACAGAACTAGAAACAGTAATGTTGGACTGGCTGGGGAAAATTATTGGTTTGCCTGAACAGTTTTTAGCTGGCAATAAAGGTGAAGGTGGAGGAGTAATTCAGGTAAGAAACCACAACCAAAACACAAGTACGGACCCTTAAAGTTGATTAAATTCATTAAAAAGACATCCAGAAGATATTGCCCAAAATCAGGACTCCCAAACCAGAGGCTCAATAGCTATATGTCTAGCCTCTTTGGCTTCTTGCATGTGGTTCCCCAACTGTTTAAGGCTCTAGATACCGTTATACACTAGTGGCTTTAGGGACATAACATTACTAGAACAGAATACTAAAGTCAAAACCATATCACTGGCAGTTAACTCTAGAATAAGAGTCCTATTACTTGGCCATATATTTAAAAGACCTTTTAACTTTTAATATTCAGTAAATTTGGGAACCAGTGCCCTAAAAAATTTACTGTGATGCTTGAGACTAGTCTATCCTTAAAGCCTATATTGTCACAAGAATTTAGTTTTTTCTATCTCCATTACATTAAACAATACACTTTGAAAAAAGTACCATATACTGATCTCAATTAAAATCAGATTATGGTGAGAATAAGTATGTGGACCCAGGGGAGCAGGTGAGGGGATAGAGGAATTAAACTAATGTCACGGTGGCCCTTCCACTCCAGCACTCTCTTACAACTCTGGAATCATACAAAATGTAAATAGGGGGATGCTGCAGAGAGATGGTGGGAGTACTACCTCTCAGATTCTCTGAGACGCACTCTTTCTTGGGCTGTGATATTAACCGCTTCACTTCCTGATGTTGCTATCCGGGACATGCCCATAGTAATGTGCAGCTTATAAATGGTCAGGCAGGACAACAGATGGAGGTTGAAAACAGCAGCACAGTCCTTTACTTCCAAAAAAGGTGTTATACATGAAGTAGCTTCTTTCAAGAAAATCCAATTCAACAGTTTATTGAACCTGTAGAGATTTGGAGATGCCCATTCCAGTAAACCAAGCATACACTAAGGGCGACATGTATGAAACGTGGTGCCGACACACCAGTTCTAAATCCATATAGAGGAGTGTAGAATGTGATAGTATTAATGAACCTGTCGTATGTGGATTCATAAATTTGGCATGTGCTATGCTTTGCCTAGCATAACATATATTTGGCGCATAGCATTCAAAAGTGCTGTGCCTGGCGCAAGTTTTGCCATGCATCTGTTCATCATCTTTAGAGCAGGGCTACAACAGTTTTTTGGTGCAAGATGCGCCAAAAAAAGGGCATGGGCCCTTTCCCATCACGTGTCCCCTAATATCTGCAAGACCCAAAATTTTTTCCCCCAAAGGGGCCCCGGGGCCCTTTCCGGGCTGTAGGAATAAAGGCCGATTTTAGTCCTGGGGCTAGGTGGGAAATCAGCTGACGATGGGGGAAAGGGGTTTTGAAACTTATTTTCCCACCTCCTGAACTCCCCACCAAAAAGGCTATGTCTACACTGCATCAGACAAAAAACGGCCCAAAAGCAGCGGGTTTTTTTTATGCAGGACCGCTGTTTTTGACACATTTTGTGCAAAAACCACAGTTGCTTATCGTTTTTTGCCATCACCCATACAACTAAAAGCCCCGCCATATTAACAACAAATTGTAAAAAACCCGGTCCCCAGAAGTTTTCAGCGGGAAAAAAAGACGGCTGTGGAGCCCTGCAGCCATTTTCCCAATTGTAGTCTAGGGGGGCCGAAACGAACGTTTCTTTTTTTTCAGCGCTTTTAAAATGCTAAAAGCGCCAAAAATACGACCGTAAAGCTTTGCAGCCTAAGGGGAAATTCACTCTTTGAAGATAACATTTTTCTTTTTTTCTCTAGATCTTTTGCCCAATTCATTTGCAGTAGGTTTCAGAACAAGGAGCAAATAACTAGCTGAGTCTCTCCCTTGGACCAGAGCAGGGCTTGTCAATTACATGGGATCTTCTAAAACTCCATCGTACATCCCAAGTGGAAAGCACCGAAAAGAACCCCCCCCTCTAAAAAACAAACAACAAATTTAAACATACACCCCGGGCCCTTTCCCGGGTTCCCCTAACAATCCCTCCATTTTAAAAAGACTCTTAGGGAAATTTTTTCAAAACCGGCGAAATTTTCCCGGGCTTATTTCAGAGCGTGGTGTTTGAAATTTGTAACGGTTTTGGTAGGGTTTCCCTCGGACCACCGCAGGCGTAGTGGAAGCCACACCGGGGAGGGGAATCTAAGTGGCCCCGGGTTATTCACCAGAGCCCGCCGCAAAGGGGGAGGGACTTGCTGGGGCCCGGGAGTTTCCCAGGTCCTTCCACTGGGGGGACTTGCTTGCGGTGGGGGCCCCAAGGGAAAGGGTGGTACAAAATTCGTAAAGGCAGGCTCGTGATCGCCGGACAGCAGGAGGTAAAGGACAGGCGGCTCTGGTTCGAACGTGGAGGGGCAAAAGGGGAAAAGGACAGGCGGCAAGTTTTGTGGTGGGAATAAACGGGAGAAAGGGGAAAGGTTACATGGGTGGGAAAAGAAAAATTTTTTTAAAAAACCCTTTTTTCCCCGGGGAACCAAACCCCAAAGGGAATCCGGAAGGCTGCCGGGAAGGGGCCGGCAATTAAACAGGAAAAATCCCCGGGCAATCCCAAATTTAAACCGGCGCACGGGCCCTTTAAATTTCACCCCGGGGGCACCCGGCCCCCTGGGGGGCCCCACACGCCGGGGACCCGAGAGGGAAAAGAGAAAGCGGGGCCCGGGTAATGACCAGGGACGGGGACCCTGGGGGGGGCGAGGGCGGCCCCCCGGACCCGGGGAGGGGGGGCCGGGGGCCGCGGGGTCGGGGCAAAATGGGGACTTGCGCCCGGGAGGGAGGCCAGGGCATCCGTGACAGCAATGTGCGCCTGGAAAAAGAAGTGACATAAGCCAGGGGTTTATGCCCCGGGGAAAAGGGGATTTGTTTGGGGGGCCTAGAAAAGTTACAAGGAAGCAAAACAATAGTTTTAGCCCAATCAAAATCCTTTTTTGGGGTTTATCAGAAAATTCCCGGGTGGGTTGTAAATTGCATTTGATCATCATTATGAACAGGCATGTATAACCGTGAAATTCTGGCTCAAAAAAAACTTTTCACACTGCTGGGAAAACTAAAAAGGGGAAATTTTTTTTACCTCCTTATTTCCACGTGGTTTAACCCCCAGGGTTAAACCAATTTTAAAAAAAAATTTGTAAAAATAGGGGGGAAAAATTCAAAAAATGGAAAAAATTTCCAAAATTTTTTATTAAACAAAAGGGTATAATATTCAATGTTTGTTTGGGAAAAACAGGGGCTGGAAAATACCAAACAATGTTTAAGGCTGAAACCCTGGGAAATAGTCCCGGGCTTCTGATACAAACACTAATGAGTTTGGCTTTGCTTATGGAATTTAAAGTAATTTGCTTTTTTTTTTTTGGGTTTTTGATAAAAAACACAAAAGCCCCAAAATTAATTTAACTTTTTAGGCTGACAGATCCGCAAAACACTTTTTTTTAAAGGGTAAGAAAAAATTTAATTAGGGAAAGTTTTCACACGGGGAAAAGATGCACTGCGGGATTTTTAGCAAAAATTGAAAAAAAAAAAAACCCCACAGTTTTTTTTAAAGAAACCCAGGGACATGGAATCGTGCGGGAAACTGACCCGTTAAAAAGTAATTTTTAAAAACTGAAGCGGGCATTTTATATTTTTTAAAAAAAAAGAAACAAAACCCCCCGACTTAAAAATTAAAAGTCAAAATCCGTTATTAATTGCAATAATATGCAGGTTTTGTAATGCTGCAGAGTCACAACTGCTGGAGACACTGGGTTTGAAGAGACTTTTTTTTGTTCTGCTTACATAATCCCCCCAAAACCAAAAAAACCCTCCCCCAAAAAATTAAATTCTCCCTTAAAAAGCGCAGTTTTCCCAATTTTGAAAACCTACACCCATTTTTGTCTTGTGGGGGAATAAATCCTAAAAAAAAAAAGGGAAACAAAAGACGGCTTTTTTTTTTGTATCAACTTGTGTTTTTTGGCTAAAAAAAAACTGAAATCTAAATTCCCAGCAAAAAAAGAGATCCTGCCACTTGTTTTAGCAACAAACCATTCAGGGGGCCCCAAAAGGAAAAAGGGAATACAGTTGTACCTCAGTTTTTCTTTTTTCCATGCATTATAAGTCCACTGTGCACTTTGTCCTAAATAGATTCCAGCATACCCATAGGGTTAGAAAGCAGCGACACTCCCATCAAGTCGATGGATGTGCTCACAGATTTGTGCACAAGCGCCATGATCACGGTTTTCCCACAGATGCCCAATATAATCCCCCTGAACAAAAACCTGGCTTTAACAGAGCAATTAGCTGCTCCCATCTCTTTTTTTTTGTAAACTTCAAAAGAAACGGGAAAGAAGAAAACAGAAAAAAAAAAAGTCAGTCAAAAGTCGGAAGCAAAAAAGGAAGCTAAAAGGAAAAGTACTGTTAGGGCTTGTCCCCTCGGCACAGGTTTTCAGTCGGTTTTACAGACGATTTTCGGATTTGAAAACTTTCCCCTGTAAAACTGACTGAAAACCCTTTTTACATTAAATTTTAATAAAAATAAATAAAATTTTTCCGGGCGGATGTTTTTTTTACACTGCCGACGTTCCTAAAAACTTAGAACATGTTCATTCTTCCTCCCGGTTTTCAGATAGAACATGAACATGTGAGTGTGAAGGGGGACGGTTTGAATCTGCAAACCGCGAACAAAAGCCACCCCCCTGAGTGACAAATTCGACTGGTATTTGGTCTTTGCTGTGTGAACGCACTCTTAGGGCTCGTTTACACGGCTTATTTTGGGACTGATTTCAGCTGTATTGCGCTCCGTATTTGCACTCCAATACAGCTGAAATCAGTCCCAGGCATTACGGTAATCCACAGTTCTCATAGAGAATCCGCCGAGGGGGGAGAAAGTGACATGTCAATTATTTACGGCGTGTACGCGCCGTGAATAATGACTGTCTATGGGGCCGGCGAGCTGCCGGCCCCCCGCCCCCGCTGCACGGCAAACGGCGTAATTGCGGGGCGAAATCCGTCCCCACAATTACGTCGGCAATAAGCCGTGTGAACATTGCATTAATGTTGACCACTTAATCTACATACGGCATGGGAATGCTTTCAATGCAGGTTACTAAAGTATCACACTGTTTAGAAAAAGGAATACCGAGCACAATAATGCCTTTGTGCTACATAGCAGTGAGAATTTTGGATAAGAAAACTACGGTAACCGGTACCCTCTGTTATTGTTGCACT
Organism: Phyllomedusa bahiana; assembly: GCA_025379985.1. Classification (NCBI taxonomy): domain Eukaryota; kingdom Metazoa; phylum Chordata; class Amphibia; order Anura; family Hylidae; genus Phyllomedusa; species Phyllomedusa bahiana. The sequence goes on along the minus strand of JAODAL010004222.1, from coordinate 137,194 downwards.
GGTCAGTCTACATATGAACCATTCTAAGTAACCAGTTACCACCAGTTGTGATATTTTAGGATGACATCATGAAACTATCACCACCGCAGACATGTGACATCACCATACCCATTTTGTAAGCAATGGACCCAGAACAGTGGGAAGTATTGCAAATTAGGCATGGCTGACGAGGTGAGAATCTTACCAAGTTTGTTTTTTTCTAATATTTCAGCATTTACACAGAATTCTTATAACCTGAAACTTCTTTAGTTTTAATTTAACCTGTTGAAATATAAAAGACAGTGCTAGACATTTAAAATCTCTAGGTAGAGTTTCCATAGTCAAAAATTGCATGGCTTTCTGGTATATAATCACATACAATTTGATTGAGGATATTTTGATATCATGGTCAGCAACCAGTCTAAAGTGCAGAATAATTTACTGTTCGATTGTTAATATCAGTACTAAGTGCAGGATTGTAATGCAATCATGTCTCCAATAAAAACAAACATTTTCTGGCTCTCTTGGGAGACATTGATTACCAGTAAATGTCTGTAACACCAAAATAATTGACATTTACGAAAACAAACGTGCGACTATGTGTTGTAAGACATTTTCTATTATTGATTTTTTATTTTCCCTAAACTTACAAGAGAGCAAAAATCCTAAAAGCTGTGTGACTGGAAAAGGCTAAAAGCAGATTACACATCCAAGCTGTAATTGCAATGTTGGTAAACTATTGCGTGTGAAAAGTGCCATGTAATTGCATTTGGAAACCTGCATCTTTCCGAGGCATCATTATCAGCTGCTGTATCTAAGGCAGCACTTGAAATGAGAGATGAAAGAAAGCACTCCATGGAAGCTTTACAGCTGCTGTTTCACCATAGCAACTGCAATTAACTCTTTCATTTCTTTCAATCTATTGGCAAAGCTAACATTTTTTTATAAACATTTAAAATGTAATTGTCTTTTAAATAGCGACGCCCCAGGCATTCTACATTACGGTTTACAATTCTAATAAGATAAATATTAAGTTATTGGAATCACATTGTGCTCTTCACATAGTGTGTAGGTATATTGGTGTTTGTAGTTTACAGCATTTTGGCAGTCAAGACAGTGATATTGCAAAATTATCAATCATATTGAAATAGCACCAATTTAGTGGAAAACAAATAACATAATAGCAGATGCTTATGTCACCTTACTGCTGAATATGTATTGTTTTATATAAAGCCGCATTTCATTTTATGCTGATTGTGTTTTTTTTTTAGATAATAACCGTTTAGGATATGTTCACATGGCTTATTTGGACACTGTTTTGGATGCGGTTTTCAGAGAGTCTGCACACAAAACAACGTCCAAAACGGCTTCAGTTCATTTCATTGATTCCTATGTAAAACAGCGTTGTAGTTCACACACAACAAGGTTTTTATGCATTTCTTTGGAAGCCGTTTGGGGCGCTGAAAAAGAAGTGTTTCAATTCTTGAAGTGTGTTTTAGGTGCGTTTCTCAGTGCGTTTTTGGCACGTTTTTTGACAGGGCTATTAACATGTATGGAGGAAAACAACATTGACCTCGCCCAAAACCTCATCCAAAAACGCTCCGAGAAATGCGTCTAAAACCTCTTCTGAAGAAGGGAGATTCAGGCGAGTTTTTGATGCTGTTTTGTGAGCGGAAACATTCCGAAAACCACTTCAAAAACAGCGTCAAAATCAGTCATGACAACATAATCTTATACGGACTTTTGTTTGAATCTTTATTTTTTTTAGAAACTAAACTGAAGTAATAGGAAGAATAGCATAATTTCACCAATCAATACTTTACTGGTGCAATGTAGGCCCATTTACTGGTGCGATATAGGGCCATTTTAGCTTAACAAGGAATATTTTACATTAAAAAGGGCTTTACCAAATGATGGCATATTGCTAAGTTAGGCCATCATTGTCTGGTAGGTGCAGGTGCCACCTCTGGGACCCGCACTTATCGTGGGAATGAGCCCCCGAAAGTCAAAGCGCAGACTGGAGAGCTGGTCGTACTTGCGCATGGCTCTCCATTCTGTTTTATGGGAGTTCCGAGCAGAGTCTAACACACCACTCGGATGTATTTGGAACTCCCATAGAAAAGAATGGAGAGTAACTATGCAAGCGTGGCCAGCTTTCCAGTCTGCGCTGTTCCCGAGATCGGTATGGGTCCCAGAGGTGGGACTCCAATCTGTCAGACAACGATCCTAGCGATATGCCATCATTGTCTATCGTGGTAAAACCCGTTTAATACCACATTCTAGGGTCCACATCTGTGGGGATCTAAGTTCAGTTCTGTATTATGACAGTCTCAAATGGTCATATGGCTCCATAAGGACAAATGAGGATAAGGTATATTACATAACCTCAGATGTCCCCATGTAAATATATTTTAGGATATAAACTTATAATACAGTTTTCCATTTAAAAGTCTGTAAATTCGATATAGATGCAGCCATTGTTAACATATTTGTACATTGTGATGACTAAAATGTACTACAATGCTGTAAACTGAGTTATTATAAAATGCTTTAAATATCAAATTAACATTTTGCTACATATGTATTTTTAACCAACTAGAGCAACTGCTGTGTTCAGTACAGACAGGCGATAGATGAGCAGCAAGTGACTCAATAAGGTCCTGGTAGGTTGTCCCAGGTATCTGGAGCCATGCTGACTGCATCCCACAGCTGCTGGAGGTTGGATGGGAGAGGATCCATAGAGTGAACGTGACAATCTAGGTGGTCCCACAGATGCTCACTTGGGTTCAAGTCTTGGGATTTAGGGGTCCAGGTAGTACTTGGAAGTCTTGGTCATGCCTTTCCAATAAATGTTAGACATTTTTAGTGAAATGCCGCATTGTCTTGCTGGAAAATCCCATTCGCCCAATGGAAACAATCAACATATATGGGTGTATGTGATCTTCAAGGATGGATTTATACCCAAATTGGTTGAAAGTTCCTTCCATCAATGAAGCAGAAAATGTGACTTATTGAAGAAGGCAACCCTTTGCCAATCAGCAGAGGTTCAATCTTTTGCTGTGAAAATGCAAGCTTTTTCTGCTGATTCCACTTAGTTAGCAGTGGTGCAGTGACCTTCCGTTAGCTTTGCAGCCCCATACACAGTAAGGTTCACTGAACTGTTGTTTCAGACACACGTCTTGTAGTCCCCATCAATGGTGGTGGTGCTCTGCAGTTTCCATGCTGCTTCTTCACAATGGCGCCATTTGTCCATTCACAATACTCTTTCTCCATGGCAGGATGAAAACAGTTCAAAAACTGTGCAGTGTGAAAAATACTGCTACCCTTGAGTCATAAGTCATTAATCATTCATTTTTGCAACTCTAATAAATAGCTGCATTGCGTTTGAGTCCTATGTGTTGTGTATGCACATATGGCAACTATCACAGTGCACGACATGGTTCATGCCCCTGTACGTGGACATGTCGTGGGTCTTCTGACCCAGTGCCATCCTAACCTATTTGCCTCTTGGAACCCCGTCCCGTCCTCTGCTCCTCCCCAGGTTCCTTCTCCTGCTCCCTGTTCTTGGCTCCTCCACATTCTCGCTGGTCCTCTCTGATCTAAAGGGCCAGTGTGCGCCACCCAACTTTCCCAGGAACCAATTGTGTTCCAACTGGGTGTTTATCAGGTCACCTTTCCCTCCTTTCTTGCTAATTATTGATTTCAGCTAATAAGTTTTGAGCTTCTTTTTCTGACCACTTTCCTGTCTGATACCTGCGCTAACCCTTTTTTCTTTGAAAGTTCTGACTACACTAGAACGACGCCTATCCTGACTGCTTGCCTGTCCCACGACCACATCTCTGCCTGTTCTTCGGTACCTCGTAGGTACTTCGGCTGTCACCATGAGTGACCACACCAGGGGTAGCTACTTGAGAGTTCCCCACGAATACCAAAGCCCCTTGCAGGGGGTTGAGGGTGAAGACCAAGAGGCTTCTTAGTCTCCGCTCCCTGGTGTGGTTATTTTCATGTCTCGCAGCTGACCCTGCGGATCCACCACCAAAGTTATCTTTAAGGCTCTAAACATCCAACAAAATGCTGCTCTTCTGGCATCTTTTGTATTTGCATATGTTTTAGTACTTTTGTTAAACTTTTTAACAGTAACCTTTAAAGAAAAACGCACATCACATAGTCAATTTTTTTGTAACCTGGAACTTTTTGGGGATGTACAGTAAACCATTCTTATGGCAATCTATTAATGAATGTAAAAGCCATGAGAATAGAGCTGTATCTATCAACACACTAGGCACACACAATAGATGGTGCTATTCAAATATATACTATTCAATTTGTGATGTTACTGTTTTCCTAACCTCTATTACCTATCATATTTGACAAAGCTAATTTCCTCCTTTTTAAAATGTCCAGGTTATCTCTTTAAGCAGAGTATACAAAGCAATACAAGAACACACAAACACACAAAGGCTAGTCTTTGGGCTTTTCAGGGATATATAAATGAGTGTCAGTAATATATTGATTAACAGCTATTTTGGCTTACAAGATCTTTGTGGTAAGTCATGATAATAGCCTTTCATTAAATATCTCAAATCCTCTCATGCTGGCGTCAGTAGACATTAGATTATCATGGGGTTGATGTCAGTGCTTGATAAACCTGTGACTAATATCCACAGAAACAATTCTCACCATTGTCTATTCCTATTGGAGAATCAATTTGTTATTAGAAGAGCAAATATGGAAAATCATTTTGTGTTTTAGTGTGTTATTACAGCTATTGTGATACTTTATTGAAAATTATTGCTGTCACTTATTGCTTGTTAGCAATATCTTACACAAGATAACACATGAATCATAAAATGTTAAGTATCTTGGTAAATATTTTGCTTTTCTCATTTTGAACAGATTTAAAACTATCTTGGTTTACTGTACCAAACAGCATATCACTGAAAATGTATTAGGGATAATATGTACAGCTGTGCTCAAAATTTCACATGATCCGGCAAATTTTTCGCTTTCTTGGCTTTTTTCAGAGAATATGAATGATAACACAAACACTAGGTCCCCCTTAGTAACATTGCCCTGATACAGTAAGGGTATATTCACACAGCATTTTTTGAAGTGTAAAATTAGTCTTCCAAATCGGCTTCAAAAAACCCCTGATTAGAGCCGTATTTTGAAAAATCCTATCCCCATTGTTTCCTAAAGGGATTTTAAGAGCGAAAAATGCCTCAAGAATTGACATGTCACTTATTTTATGGCTGTAATTGTGTCCAAAAAAAGTCTTGCAATTACACTTGTGAAATACGCTTCATGTGAATGACGAGGTGTGTTTTACATTATATTCAATAAAGGAAGATTTGAAACATGTCCAAGGCTGATTTTGGGCCATTTTCCAGTGCGTAAAACGCTCTAAAAAACAGCTGTGTGAACATACGCTAATAATGTTTGGTGTGCCCACCATAAATAATGTCTATTTAAATCCACAATCACAATACCCTCTCAAGCATTGTGGATATCCTGACTCCTTCTCTCCTGTAGAGGAAAACATGGCAAAACCAGGAAATGTGAATACTGCCTGGCTGCAATCATAGCCTACTTTATAATACGTTATTAGCCAAGCACACTGCTTCTCAGATGTGAACATATATAAGTAGTGTGAGAAATCTAAATAAATTACAGAATAAGCTATTTATATATTACTCAAATAGCTAAGAATGCCCTACAACCCTTTTGAGATACTTTTTAAGGAGTACTTTATAAAAATCCATGATATTCTTATGCTTGAAGCCCATATCCATATACCCTATTAGGAAGCCATAAAGGGAAGGAGGTTCCCCTACTCAGGCCACCACTCTTACATCCAGAATGGAGAGCCAGCCCTTCCATGGAATGCAGGCACTGTCATTAATTTAAAGAGAACCTGTCACATAGTTTTTGCCCCCCTGGCTGAGGACAGAACAAGATAGTATGAGGCATGCTGTTCCCAGCGCTGTGTCCCTTATTCTGTAAGATGCTGAAGTTTTCATGTATTTAATGCTTAAATCTGCAGTTTTCAGCAAGAAGAGTCATTCGAAGAGTCCATCAGAGTGTCAGTTTTTTTCAAACCCCGCCCATCTGAGGATTCCCCCGCCCACCTCAACTGATAAACCTACTACTTTGAATAGGTAGAAACATGTGAATAACTGTCAGTGGGCGGAGCTAGCATTTGGTGGGTGGAGCTAACACCTGCTCATGAATAAGATTTGAGGGATAAATGCTCTAAAACTGCTGCATCTTACAGAATAAGGGACACAGCGCTGGAAACAGCAGGTCTGACACTTGCTTGTGCTGTCCTCAGCAAAGGGGGCATAACCTATGTGACAGGTTCCCTTTAAATAACTGTCATGTTATGCTACATTTTTATAGTTTCAGACACACCTTCCCTATGGGTTAGAGATGCTGATCTACAAGGGTTATGGAAATGCTACAGATTTTTACTGCCGAATTCCCCAGTTTAAAATCCGTAGTAAATCAGCAGCACAAGCAACAAAATATAAATGCAAGACATGAGGATTTTGTTATGGATTCATGGCGGCAAACTTTGTGGATCTTCATGAGGCCCTTTTGTTGATTATGTTGACATATAAGTAATTTTTTTTAATGACATTATCAAAATCTATACCAAATGGACGACACTTTGGAAAGAATGCTTAATTATGTTCTTTCTTTTTTAGGGTACTGCAAGTGAAGCAACATTAATGGCTCTGCTGGCAGCCCGCACCAAGGTTATAAGAAGACTACAGGCTGAAAACCCTGATTTAAGTGAAGCAGAAATTGTCAGTCGTATGGTAGCTTATTCTTCAGATCAGGTTTGTCATAAGATTATTAGCGAGAATACTGCATGATAAAATTAACACAATATGGTAAACCAAAAAAGGAGTTTTCATGTATCTGAAATTGTATTTGATAAAATATACTAACAAACAGCCAGACCTACTGTATTCATACATGTTGCTTATATCAGGAAAGGGAGGGCTCTTGAACACAGCAGTGAAGAAGGACCAGAGCTGGACGACAAACGGCTGTGGAAGTGATAGTATATTAGGCAGTTTCATCAAGTATCACTTGCAAATACATTCACTTTTAAAAAGGACCATTATAATCACACATTTTTACTAAGCGAAATACTGTTAGAAACAAAAAAAAAAAAACCATGAGACAGTACATTAAAAAGATTTTGGTTTTTACAAACCGCAAACAAAAAAATCGCATTAAACTCAAAGCATGCAGAAGATTTTTAAATCTGTACTGTACATGCTCATCATGGAAATGACCAAATGAGAAAATGCAGATTTGGCTGAGGATTCAGCATGCTTTCACACGGAGCGTTTTTGGCTTGTTTTTTTGGCTTGTTTTTTGTAGAAATGCCCAGAATTAACCCCTTAAACCACCTAGACATATGGGTATGTCCTGGTGGTGTTAAGGAGCTGTGTAGCAGGATGGCAGTGCAACTAGCAGCTAACACCTGGCAGTTACAGTGCGGCGGGGGGGGTCGCTGCCCTCCCGTGCTATTTAACCCTTAAGATGCCATGGCAAAGATGGCCGCAGCATCTAAATGAATGAGAAACTGTGCCGCACACAGTTTCTCACTCCGATTGGGGCAGGGGTGGTGAAATCTTGGGGTTCCAATCGGTGAACATGGCAGCGCTGCCATGTTTTCGATTTCTCCACTTCTGGCCCCAGGCAGGATGTGGGGAAGCCGCCATTTTGGTATACCCTAATGCATTGTCTATACAATGCATTAGGCTGTATAAATGATCAAGCCCCCTAGTGGTCAAGTGCTCTAGGGGTACTCAAAGTTAAAGTTAAAAAAAAAAGTTTTAAAGTGTAAAAAAAAATAAAAGTTCAAATCACCCCACTTTTGCCATTTTACAAATAAAAGAAAAAATGATAAAAAAGTTACACATATTTGGTATCACTATGTCCGAAAAAGTCTGATCTGTTAAAATATAACATAATTTACCGCATACACTAAACACCATAGAAGAATAAAAAAATTACAAATGCCAAAATTGCGTTTTTTTTGGCCATTTCACGTCCCCTAAAAATTGGAATACATTTAATAAAAAAAGTTGCATGTATTCCAAACTAGTAGCTATAAAATGTACAATATAGCCCGCAAAAAATGCACCCTCACTCCCATTCGTGGGTGTTAGTACAAAAAAGTCATTGGTCGCAGAAATTGACACGACTGCGCAGATTTAAAAAATAGAAAATGTTTATTTATTTACGGTACCAAAACATAATGAAAACCATATATGTTTAGTATTAGCGGATGCGTATCAACCTGTAGAATACAGATAATACATCATTTTTACCGAAGATTGAACTCCATAAAAGAAAAACACCTGCAAACGTGGCGCCAGTATGTTTTCAGATTTTGCCCAACTTAGAATTGTTTTTGCAGTTTCCCAGTATAGTCTATGGTACATTGAATGATACCATTAGAAAGTACATCTTGTCCCGCAAAATAAAAGTCCTCATGTGTCTATGTAGGTAGAAAAATAATAACGTTATGGCTCCTGGAAGGTGAGGAGAAGAAAAATGAAGAGTCAATTTTTTTTCTTTGGGTGGGTTAAGGGGTTAATTGCTGTGTATTTCTGCAATAAAAAAAAAACACGTAGAAAAACCCGTCAAAAACACACAAAAAATGCTCTGTGTGAAAGCACCCTCACTGCAGATTTGCATTTAGATACGCAGTACAAAGTTTCCACTGCAAGTGGACCCAACCTAAAGGTGTTTTCTCACTAACGTAAGTAAAAGCATATTTCTAACTTCTGGTCATCTGTTCTGCAGGAGAAATGTCAAAGGGAAATCCATTCTTTTCTTCTCTGGCTTGGACCCTGTCAATCATAATCTGATTGCATATTCTAGCGTTATTTTCAGTAAGAATAAGGAATTTTTCTCTATTAACTATAAAAAGTAGCTCTCCACTCAGGTGGATAAAAAAAATCTTTAAAAATAATTGGTAAAATGAATCAGTAAGCATTGTGCATTGCTTCATCTCCCTTTAGATAAGTGTTTCTCAACTCCAGTCCTCAAGACCCACCAACAGGTCATGTTTTTATGATCTCCCACAGAATGCACTGACAGCAATTATATCACCTGTGCAATACTGAGGAAATCCTGAAAACTTGACCTGTTGGTGGGTCTTGACAACTGGAGTTGAGAAACACTGCTTTAGATGAATATTTTAGTTCCCTTGTTGATTACAACTGACGATCGCAAAATGATTTGGAAAACCAAAGCAGGACAGCCCCTTAAAGGGGTTGTCTCATCTCAGAGTTTCATAGGATGCATGAATGAAATAATGCTGCTTTGCTCTGTCACTTCCTGGTCAAGCTGTCTGTAAAATTAGCATATGAGCTCCATGTATTCAGACTTATGCTAATTAGTCTAGATTAAATAAATTTCCTTCTCTGAGGTCAGGAGAAGCTGCTGAGCTAATGTAAACAGTAATTTCTGTCTTTTATCTGAAAGATCAGATAACACACAAGCTTTCACACTGCTGGCCACCTATGTGATGACTTCACTCCCTGCTATCAGATAGAACAAACAGCAGGGGAGAAGGAGTACACAGGTTGGTCACTTGGGAAACCTGAGAGCCCTCAGAAGGTGATAAAATCACTTGTAGCTTCTTAACAAAAAAAGATGAACAAAGCAATATATTTGGAAAACGTCTTCATTTAGTGTTCCCTACATTCTGAAAGCTATTCTTTGTAGTGAGATAACCCCTTTAAATAAAACATGCCATCAATGTGTAATAGGCGCATGTCCCAGAGGTGAGACCGGCAGAGAATGGGCCCCTAAAAGTGGAAGTGTTCTATGGGAGTTCCAAATACAGCCGAAAAACACTTCACCTATACTCGGAACTCCCATATGATCCGAAATAATGGAGAGTAGTCCGCAAGCACAACCAGCTCTCCATTCTGAATTGACACTTTTGGAGGTCCTTTCCCAAGATAGATGCAAGTCCTATCAAACATTGATTGCATATCCTATCAATATGCCATCAAATTATGAGATGGGAACATCCCTTTAAAAGTATTGATTTACAGTTTAGTTTTTGTTGTCAGAAAAAGGTGTTTCACCAATTGGCAAACCCGCATCCGAGGAGAAATACAAGATTCCTACATTTAGATTTATAGAAAACATATAACAGGGATTTTGTTATTTGGCAAAGTTCCTTCTGAGGCTAGCTCATAGCTTGATATGAGCCAGCCTAACAGAGTGGGGAGATGGCTGCATGTGCTCAGTTCTACCCATTCTTTTTATATGGCGGTTCCTAATATTTGTGTGAGTGTACTCCACTATATCTGGAACTTCCACATACATGAGGCAGGTTCTGAGGCAGGTTTGTAGCAAGTTATGAGCTAGCCTCAGACTTGGCCAAATGGCAAAACCCCTATAATGTGTTTCCATAAATCTAAATCAGTGAAACCTGCTTCTCTTTTAAAACAGAACTGACCTATTCTTTGCAGTTTGCATCTTCTTTGAGACATCTGTTAGAAGCTACGTTCAGCATATCAGTATTAATTACCATTTACAACCCTATGAATGCAATCATTGTAAATTTCATTACATGATTACTGGATCAGTGTAACCAGAAAATCCATTGTCTTTCATTTAATATATGCCTAAAGACATACTGCTGTGTTTAATAGGAGCAGGTGTAGCTCCCAAGATTTTTATCGAATAATTAGCTTCCTCCACAATAATTGTTTACAGCAAGCAGTGCAAATTTAATAGGGTCCCGCTGTGGAGAAGTCTGGTAACCAAGATGTAGCCACAATACAACTGAAGCTTGGGTTTACTTGGCGTAATAAAAGATGATGAAAACTAAGGGGGACATGTATGAAAACTGTCTTGCTCTAAGACTTTCCTTGTTGTCCATAGCAACCAATCAGAGTTCCCCTTTCATTTCATATAGTGCTCTGAAAAAATGAAAGGGGAGCTGTGACCAAGGCAGTTTTCATACATGTCCCCCAAAATGCGCATTTCAAAGGAAAAATATCTGTACCCTATCTGTACGCATCCCTGTTCAGATTTTTGTTTTTTTTTCTCCTCCCCCCACCCCCCCGCCTTCTGAGAGCTAAAACTATTTTATTTTTTTTATCTACATAGTCGTATGAAGGCTTGTTTTTTGCAAGATAGGTGCACTTTTTAATGATGCAATTGATCGTACCATATAATGTACTAGGTAGCTTAAAGAGAACCTGTCACATAGTTTTTGTCCCCCTGGCTGAGGATAAAACAAGCTAGTGTCAGACCTGCTGTTTCCAGCGCTGTGCCCCTTATTCTGTAAGATGCTGTAGTTTTCGTGTATTTAATGCTCAATCTGCAGTTTTCAGCCAGAAGAGTCATTCGAAGAGTCCTTCAGAGTGTCAGTTTTTTCAAACCCGGCCAATCGGAGGCTAGCCCCGCCCACCTCAACTGACAAACCTATTACTTTGAATAGGTAGAAACATGTGAATAACTGTCAGTGGGCGGAGCTAGCATTTGGTGGGTGGAGCTAACACCTGCTCATGAATAAGATTTGAGGGGTAAATGCTCTAAAACTGCTGCATCTTACAGAATAAGGGGCACAGCGCTGGGAACAGCAGGTCTGACACTAGCTTGTGCTGCCCTCAGCAAGGGGGGCACAACCTATGTGACAGGTTCCCGTTAAAAAAAAAATCTATTTGGGATAGAACGTAATAAAAACAATTTTGCCATATTTGCGCGGTTTTCGCATTTATGGAGCTCACTGTTTGGTAGAGATGATGTGCTATCTGTATTCCACAGGTTGCTACAATTCCGATGGTACCAAATGTTCAGAGTTTTTGTTATGTTTTAGTACTTTTTAAAAAAATAAACATTTTTGAGTGAGGGCTCATTTTTTGCGGGCTGAAGTGTACTTTTTATTGATACCATTTTGGGACTTTTTGTTCACTTCCTATTCCAATTTTTCGAAGGACATGAAATGAACCAAAAAACACAGTTTTGGTGTTTGTTTGTTTTTTCTTCTACAGTGTTTAGCGTATGGGGTAAACGATGATATATTTTAATAGATCAGACTTGCGATGGTGATACCAATTTTGTGTAGGGTTTTTATTTTTATATTTGTAAAATGGCAAAAGGGGGTGTTTTGAACTTTTAGGGCGAGATGTCCAAAAATTGGCAGTGCAACGTCAGTTTTTAGGTGCATTAAATAAGTGTAAAGTGTGCCAGAAAGTCTGACCCTATCAGAAATCTGGCGTCAGGTATACCGTGCATAGTAAACATAATGCGCCTAAAAATTATGCGCTGTACGCCTCCATAACGAAATGCGCCTATTGAGACGCATAGCATATCATTAAAAGTGTATATGTGTTAGGCGCATTTCACATCTAACAAGTATGTGTTAGGCGCATTTCACATTTTACTTGTAATGATAAGCTATGCACCTCCATGCGCGATGTGCCTTGATAGGGGCATCTCATACTTTACCAATTAAATGTTTTGTGCCGCGATTAACGCAAATCGCGGCACATAGCATATCATTAGAAGCGTATGTAATACCCCTATCGAGGCACTTCGTGCACGGAGGCGCATAGCTTAACATTACAAGTATATGAAATGCGCCTAACACATACGTGAAATGCGCCTAACACCTACTTGTAAAATGTGAAATGCACCTAACACATATTTACTCTTAATGATGTGCTAAGCGCCTCAATAGGCGCATTTCATTATGGAGGCGCACAGCGCATAATTTTTAGGCGCATTACTATGTGTTGGTCCCAGCATATAATGCGCCTAGTTTTGGTGTACAACAGGAAAGAATAGGAAAGAAAGAAAAATAGGTTTGTTTCAGGACAGTTCGGCCGAATTTGTCAAAATATTCAGGCTTTGGGACTTACTGAACCCGAATTCCATTAATATCTTTGGGGAAAGCATTCCGTATGTGTTTTCTGACCTCTGGAAGGCACCTACAGCAGTCAAATGCCTCCAAACATTGCCACACATCTGGGCAATATCTGGGAAACCCTAAACTCAACCCAAATTCCAGACAAAAAACAAACTGTGATTACAACCCTAACAACAACTGTAAACCTCTCCTCAATTCCAAATTTAACCCTAACTCCATTCCCAATTTTAACTAAAACTCAGAACTTGACCCTAATTACAACCCCAAATGCAACCTAAACTCCAGCCCAAACTCTAACTAAAGTTCCTAACCTAATCCTAAACCAAGCCAATCTTAAGGTAAGGGACAATTTCTCTACGAATTCAGCTAAAACATTCCACCTAACCCAACCCTAACTGCAACCTAAACCCCATCTTCAATTTAGGGTTAGGAACAATTTTCCCATGAATTCCACTACAATATTCTGCCAAACCACAACCAAACCTTAATGCTAACTCTAACTCAAACCCTCACCCAAGTTGGGGTTATGGCTTATTTTTTCCACCAATAACAGTAAAATATTCTACCTAACCCTAACTCTATCTCAAAGACTAATCCCAATCCCAAATTATGCTGAAGTTGATTTTTTTTCAAGGATTTTGACAAAATTTAGTGTGGGCTGACCTAAATCAAATCACCAAGATTTAGGTTGAATTTAAATATAGCCTGAATCCAGAATGCAACAAAATAATTTCTAATTTATGTATTTAGGTGAAATTTAAAAAAAAATTAAAAAAGTGAAATACAAATATCCACAGCAAGTTACAAAATCACAAAGTGTTTTTGAGGTATGCATTTTCCTTTCATGTATATCTCAGTTTGTCAGTTATTTTTCTGTAATACTTATTTGAATAAAAAATACATATGCTTCTAAAATGTCAGCAGCTTATTAAAGTTCATTCTACTGACACTGGTCAAATATAAAAGCTATGATGTTGGGATAACATACACTACATTAGGTCCAGCAGACTTCCTGTGTAATAACAAGTAGGATTAAGCTGAGTATATTTACACTGCTTTAGGCCATAAGAGACCAGAGATATTGCTTTGGTTTTATTTCCTGAAAGGGCGGATAGCCGTGCATCCTCCATCTAGCTGCAGGGCACTTGTTGAACGAATTGGTCTTTGTACAGACACTCTGATAAGAGATGGGATGTGACAGCTTATACTGACTGCAGAATGTCAGGGCATACTGACTCATATTATAAATGAGTTAGTCTTTTAGGGTTTAGCACCATTATCCTATTCTAGCGAAATATTTTTCAGTGCTTATAAGTCTTAGAAAAAAATAACGCAAATATGTCAATTTTGTCTTTCTGAGTATTAAAATGTTTGCACATCACTAGAAGCTGTTAGCAATCTATAAAAATCACCTTAATGCCTCATAAACAGCTTAAGAGATCAAAAATAGCATTTTGTTGCACTGCTTTTTATATTTCTTAAAAAAACAGCAGCTGGATGCTAGCTGTTTATCATGTTTGCCTGTTAACTAACACTACGGTGTGTTTTTTATGGTGTATTTTTTTAACTTTTGGTAAAAAAAATTTAGAACTGTTTTTTTTGGGCTTGTAAAAAAGGCATGAATTTTATTCATTTGTTCAATATTTTTTGGGTGGCCATGAAAATATCCTAAGAAAGTGCCATATTTAGAGCAAGTTAAAGATATGCACAAAAAATGCTGTGATACTGTTATAATTAGCCTGTTTGCAATACATTTCCTTTTTGTCCACTGACTCAAAACTAACATCTGACTGCAGTGTTTGAGAAAATAAAGCTGCAAAAAATCAGCGCTAGGTGTGAGGCTTAAAGAGGTTTTCCCAACAAGTAAAATTGATGTGGGAAGCTTGCAAATGAAATAATAAACATTTTCACCATTTATCATTATTAAAAATGCTATACCATTTTTGTTTTAGCTGCTACCTTAGTGATCCATAGTATACAGCTCATCTGTAGGGGATAAGACCAGTGATGAAAGCTCCTCAGTTCTGGCCGCACATGCTCAGATATCACCTCTCCTTTCAGGCAGCTACTGTGGGTCTATTCCCTGCCTAGTAATCACACACACTCACTGCTGAGTGTTAAACCCAATGTACTGTCATTCTACTTCCATTCCCTGTACTGCTTAATGATTAGTTAAACTGTGCAGATAAGCCCCCAGACTGTGTCACCTTGTGTATGTTTTGTAAGGCAGTGATTTAATCTAGCTAAACAAATAGTGTAAAAAGGCTGAGCATTTTCTGCAGTTGTCCCTTTTTAACTTAATTGTAGTCACATAGCCTACACATTGTTTGCTGTGAGCATCTCTTATACATAAATCATTAACATACAGATAAGATAGTGCCCCAAGATAAAACAAAAAAGAAAACTGTTTTTCAAAATGTTTTTTTTTTTTTTTAAAGCCGTATAAATTGATTTCAAATTGGGGATATGACGGGCCTGGTTATGGAAAATATAAAACACGAAGACTGTACATACCTCTATTATGTCTTGGTTAGTGTTTCTGCCTCATATATGTTACAGCAAGAGTAGTGGATCCTCTGGACCACCACGAGCGGTGGTATAAGCCACGTCAGGGAGCGTAATCTATGTAGGTCCCACTGTTCACCAGAGCCCATTGCAAGTCAGGTTGGGCTTGCTGCAGCGGGGTCCTACCAGGTCGCTACCCCTGGCGACCCAGGTACAGAATTCTGAAGTAAACTCGTGGTCGGGGACAGACAGGAAGGTCAGGACAGGTGGCAAAGATTCATGGTCAAGGAATGGTAGCAAGAAAGACTGGTACACAGATAATGCAGGAATAATACAAGAAACGCACTAAGGATCCGACAATGGAAGGTGGAAGGGGCAGAATTTAAATAGGGTCAGCGCCTGGTGATAGCAAATCACCGGCGTGCCGGCCCTTTAAATTTAACAGAACTGCTGCACATGCCCTAAGGGGCAGCAGCACGCAGCACGGGCGACAGAAGTCGAGAGAGGTGAGGCAGACATGACGCTGCGAGTACACCCGCGACTCAACATGCGGGTCGTGGCACCACTTGCCACCAGAGCATCAGAGAGATGGCTGTGCCTGCGATATGGTGCGTGGGTCGCGGGAGCCCCCGTCACAATATATATATTTTTTGTCTGTCTATTAGCATTTGTTCATCCCTCCCCCAAAGAAAGAAAAAAAACCCAATCAGGTACATGAATTGAGAAAAAGAATATCTATATGTATGGCTCCTGCAGGGATTTAAACCTAGGACCTCTATGCTGAAAGGCAGATGTGCTAACCACTCAAGTACATTGTGGGTATTCATAGCTTTTGTATTTTAGGTTACTTTACATAAACAGACCTTTGTTTGACTAGAGAAACGGAAGTGAGCACATTGTAGGGAAAGCATGTTGGTATCGAGCCTACTAGGTCACATATTATGCCGCACAAGCAAATTATAAACGCCGCCTTTTAAAGAGAACAAGTAGAACATGGAATGCCTTTGTGGTAAAAGCTCTCTTAGGGAATGTTTACACGGCTTATTGTGGCGTGTGTAGTATGCGCCGCAATACGGCGTGTGTGTTTTGGAACGCGTAATTTCAAAGCACGGGTGGAAAGGGGCGGCAGGCTGGCCCCAATGACATGCATTGCTCGCGGCACGTAAGCGTGTAAGAGCCGCGAACAATTGACATCTCAATTCGCACCCCGCACATACAATACGATCGTATTGAACGCACGGGGAGACAACGCGTAATACATAGCTCTCTATGAGAACTATGAATTACCGTAATTGCGGCGCGCATTTTGCTGCATATAAAGCGCAATACCCCGTGAAACGCATGCTGAAATATGCGGCAAAATAAGCCGTGTGAACATACCCTTAAAGCCCTTTACATTTATATTTTGCATAATGTTTTCTTGGCATTACAGACTGCATGCTTTTATTTTAGGCTTAAAGAGGTTTTACCATGATAAAAATGATGGCATATCGCTAGGATATGCCATAATTGTCTGATAGGTGCCGGTCCCACCTCTGGGACCTGCACCTATCTCGGGAAAGGGCCCCTGAGAGTCACAGCTCTCCATTCTGTTTTATGGGAGTTTCAAGCAGAGCCAAACATACTGCTTGGCTGTAGTCGGGACTCCAACAGAACAGAATGGAGAGAAACTGCAAACACAGCCAGCTCTTCAGTCTACACAGTGGCTTTAGGAGGCCTGTTCCTGAGATAAATGCGGGTCCCAGACTTATCAGTCAATGATGACATATCCTAGCGATATACCATCATTTTTTATCATGGTAAAAGGCTACAAAAATGCATAAAAACAAATTGCAACACCCATGCACATATGCCTTTTTTCAGTGCAGAAAAAAACCCCAGAAGAGGTCAAAGGGAAAAAAACAAATTAGCTGAAAAAAGCTACACCTAGATTATGCTGCATTTTGAAAAAACTAATACTGAACCAACCAACCTTAAGTGAAAAAATGGGGAAAAAAAGCAATGCCTGTAATGTGGTTTGTATTTGCCAATTGTCTTCCAGCTCAAATCTGGCCACCACAGTGTTTTTGTTTTGCAAAACATTTTTCCAGGCATTTTAACCTGAATTTCGTTGCAGAAAAACACTGCAGTTTCTTTTTACAGTATATCAGGCCATTTCAATCATAGGGCAAAAGGTTCAACTGCACTAGCCCCTCCCCCAGTCAGATCATATCACCTATACCGCTACTGCTGAGAATTCAAAAAGTCTCCCAGCAAATGCTGTTCCCTACTACTCCTTCCCCTCCTTAAACTGTGCAGGATACATGTGTCTTTCCTACTACCCCTCCCCCTCCTTACACAGTGCAGGGGAGATGTGTCATGCCTGCTGCCCCTTCCCCTCCTTACACAGTTTAGGAGAGATGTGTCATGTCTGCTGTCCCTTCCCCTCCTTAACAGTGCAGGAGAGATGTGTCATGTCTGCTGCCCCTCCCCCTCCTACACAGTGCAGGGGAGATGTGTCATGTCTGCTGTCCCTCCCCTCCTTACACAGTGCAGGAGAGATGTGTCATGTCTGCTGCCCCTCCCCCTCCTTACACAGTGCCGGGGAGATGTGTCATGTCTGCTGCCCCTCCCCCTCCTTACACAGTGCAGGAGAGATGTGTCATGTCTGCTGGCCCTCCCCCCTCCTTACACAGTGCAGGGGAGATGTGTCATGTCTGCTGCCCCTCCCCCTCCTTACACAGTACAGGGAGGATGTGTCATGTATGTAGCCCCTCCCCCTCCTTACACAGTGCAGGGAGGATGTGTCATGTCTGCAGCCTCTCCCCCTCCTTACACAGTGCAGGACAGATGTGTCATGTCTGCTGCCCTCCTCCTCCTTATACAGTGCAGGTGAGATGTGTCATGTCTGCTGCCTCTCCCCCCACCTTACACAGTGCTGGAGAGATGTGTCATGTCTGCTGCCCTTCCCCTCCTTGCACAGTGCAGGAGAGATGTGTCATACCTGCTGCCCCTTCCCCTCCTTACATAGTGCAGGGAGGATGTGTCATGTCTGTTGCCCCTCCTCCTCCTTACACAGTGCAGGAGAGATGTGTCATGTCTGCTGCCCCTTCCCCTCCATATACAGTGCAGTGGGAATGTGTCATGTCTGCTGCCCCTCTCCTCCTTACACAGTGCAGGGTAGATGTGTCATGTTTGCTGCTTCCCATCCCTCCTGACACAGTGCAGGAGAGATGTGTCATGTCTGCTGCCCCTCCCCCTCCTTACACAGTGCAGGAGAGATGTCATGTCTGCTGCCCCTCCCCCCTCCTTACACAGTGTAGGATAGATGTGTCATGTCTGCTGTCCCTTCCCCTCCTTACACAGTGCAGGGGAGATGTGTCATGTCGGCTGCCCCTCCTCCTCCTTACACAGTGCAGGTGAGATGTGTCATGTCTGCTGCCCCTCCCCCCTCCTTACACAGTGCAGGAGAGATGTGTCATTTCTGCTGCCCCTCCCCCTCCTTACACAGTTCAGGAGAGATGTGTTATGTCTGCTGCCCCTTCCCCTCTTTACACAGTGCAGGAGAGATGTGTCATGTCTGCTGCCCCTCCCCCTACTTACACAGTGCAGGAGAGATGTGTCATGTCTGCTGCCCCTCCGCCTTTTTATATAGTGTAGGAGAGATGTGTCATGTATGCTGCCCCTCCCCTCTCCTTACACAGTGCAGGGGAGATGTGTCATGTCTGCTGCCCCTCCCACCTCCTTACACAGTGCAGGGGAGATGTGTCATGTCTGCTGCCCCTCCCCCCTCCTTGCACAGTGTAGGAGAAATTTGTCATGTCTGCTGCCCCTCACCCATCCTTACACAGTGCAGGGGAGATGTGTTATTTCTTCTGCCCCTCCTCTTCCTTACACAGTGCAGGAGAGATGTGTCATGTCTGCTGCCCCTCCCCCCTCCTTACACAGTCTAGGAGAGATGTGTCATGTCTGCTGCCCCTCCCCCTTTCTTACACAGTGCAGGGGAGATGTGTCATGTCTGCTGCCCCTCCCCTTCTTACACAGTGCAGGGGAGATGTGTCATGTCTGCTGCCCCTCCCCCTCCTTACACAGTGCAGGGGAGATGTGTCACGTCTGCTGCCCCTCCCCCTCCTTACACAGTGCAGGGGAGATGTGTCATGTCTGCTGCCCCTCCCCCTCCTTACACAGTGCAGGGGAGATGTGTCATGTCTGCTGCCCCTCCCCCTCCTTACACAGTGCAGGAGAGATGTGTCATGTCTGCTGCACCTCCCCCTCCTTACACAGTGCAGGAGAGATGTGTCATGTCTACTGCCCCTCCCCCCTCCTTACACAGTGCAGGAGAGATGTGTCATGTCTACTGCTCCTCCCCCCTCCTTACACAGTGCAGGAGAGATGTGTCATGTCTGCTGCCCCTCCCCTCCTTACACAGTGCAGGAGAGATGTGTCATGTCTACTGCCCCTTCCCCTCCTTACACAGTGCAGGAGAGATGTGTCATGTCTACTGCCCCTCCCCCTCCTTACACAGTGCAGGAGAGATGTGTCATGTCTACTGCCCCTCCCCCTCCTTACACAGTGCAGGAGAGATGTGTCATGTCTGCTGCTCCTCACCCACCTCTTACACAGTGCAGGGGAGATGTGTCATGCCTGCTGCCCCTTCCCCTCCTTACACAGTGCAGGAGAGATGTGTCATGTCTGCTGCCCCTCCCCCCTCCTTACACAGTGCAGGAGAGATGTGTCATGTCTGCTGCTCCACCTTACACAGTGCAGGGGAGATGTGTCATGTCTGCTGTCCCTCCCCCTCCTTACACAGTGCAGGAGAGATGTGTCATGTCTGCTTCCCCCCTCCCCCCTCCTTACACAGTGCAGGGGAGATGTGGTCATGTCGCTGCCCCCCCCCCCCTCCTTACACAGTGCAGGAGAGATGTGTCATGTCTACTGCCCCTCCCCCTCCTTACACAGTGCAGGAGAGATGTACCATGTCTACTTCCCCTCCTCCTTACACAGTGCAGGAGAGATGTGTCATGTCTACTGCCCCTCCCCCTCCTTACACAGTGCAGGAGAGATGTGTCATGTCTGCTGCCCTCCCCCTCCTTACACAGTGCAGGGGAGATGTGTCATGTCTTGCTGCCCTTCCCCCCTCCTTACACAGTGTAGGAGAGATGTGTGATGTCTGCTGCCCCTCCCCCCTCCTTACACAGTGCAGGGGAGATGTGTCATGTCTGCTGTCCCTTCCCCTCATTACACAGTGCAGGAGAGATGTGTCATGTCTTCTGCCCCTCCCCCCTCCTTACACAGTGCAAGGAGAGATGTGTCATGTCTGCTGCCCCTCCCCTCCTTACACAGTGTAGGAGAGATGTGTCATGTCTGCTGCCCCTCCCTCACCTCACACAGTGCAGGGGAGGTGTTGTCATGCCTGCTGCCCCTCCCCCTCCTTACACAGTGTAGGAGAGATGTGTCATGTCTGCTGCCCCTCCCCTCACACAGTGCAGGGGAGGTGTGTCATGCCTGCTGCCCCTCCCCCCTCTAACCCAGTGCAGGAGTGTTTTGTCATGTCTGCTGCCCCTCCCCCTCCTTACACAGTGCAGGAGAGATTGTGTCATGTCTGCTGCCCTCCCCCTCCTTACACAGTGCAGGAGAGATGTGTCATGTCTGCAGCCCCTCCCCCTCCTTACACAGTGCAGGACAGATGTGTCATGTCTGCAGCCCCTCCCTCTCCTTACACAGTGCAGGAGAGATGTGTCATGTCTACTTCCCCTCCCCTCCTTACACCGTGCAGGAGAGATGTGTCATGTCTACTGCCCCTCCCCCCTCCTTACACAGTGCAGGGGAGATGTGTCATGTCTGCTGCCCCTCCCCCTCCTTACACAGTGCAGGGGAGATATATGCAAGAAAAGGAAAAAAGAAAAAGGAAAAAAGAGGGGGCGCATAATAGTGTTATACTGTTATAACAAATTTAGGTATTGAATACAGTTGGATTCTCACCTTGGGGTGTTGTGCTTGTAATATAGAGGCACAACACTCATATGGGCTTGCAGGGCAATTTATATTCCGTAGCCCTTAGTACGGCAGCCGCAGGTCACTGATGCTCCGCTCTGATGTCCGGTGGGAGAAAGACGCCAATGAAAAAGAAAAAATGGACCCGGCGCACGTGCAGGATAAAAGGCCCGAGCTAAAGGCTTTTACATTAAAAAAGTATTTATTCTTAAAAATGCAAGATTTTACTCTCACAAAAATAAAAACAAAACATACAGATTATACTTTAACGCGTTTCGAGGAGAGCCCGCGCTTCATCAGAAGTTTACATTTTATGGTGTTAGGACAGAATATATATAACGATACATGAGTTGCAATTGGATACACTTGTGTCTGCACCAATGACGTGCAGGGGCGGGGGTTCAGTGGTGTTACTGAAAGACATTGGAGAAGAATGTGTCTATCTGAGAGATCAAAGCAACCATTGGACAGAGGAAAGTCAATCGAAAAGATCAAGGGAAACATTGGATGAGAAGATGTCAATCAAAGAAATAAAAGCATTGAAAAAAAAAAGGGAGAAAATCCTTTGAAATGCAGGGAAGAAGAACTAAAGAGGATCAATGTGAAGTAGCGTGATAATCAACCCGTGATAACGTGATCTAGTTGTATTAGGTTTCAATTATAAATAGATTTGGTGCTTATATGCTAGTCCCCGTGATGTAGATAAATCACGGGGTGTATAAGTGGCAATAAATATACGTGTAAGTTCCTATCTAGGGGTGCTGAAAATTTAACCAATCGTGAACGGGGCGGGAGATATGGATGGGCCAATAGTGGGGCTCTGGCACAATTTAAAATAATAGGCGCTAACATATCCAGTCTAGAGGGCGCCAAATGACATTCAAATGTTTAAGGAAAAAACATGATTGGTTAGCCCAAAGGGTGGGAGATATGAGCTGACCAATAAACAGAAGGGATCGAGGCTCCGCTGTGATTGATGGGACATGAGCGGTAATTTTAAAGCAGCCAATGGTGGCCAGGTTACCATGATTTGCTGCCTGAACTGCGGGAAGTTTAAATAGACCAATCATTGGGGGAGCTACTCCTCTATGTGAAAATGCATAGGAAAAAACTACTTATTAAAAAGAACTAATAACAGCTGAATGGTCGTGATTGGTAGTGTAAATTGCGGGAGATATGGATGGACCAATCACAGAGGGAGCTACTTCTCTGTGAGGAAACACATAGAAAAATACATTTACTTTGAGAGAACTGATCACGGTCGTGTTCCGTGGATGAGATGGAATGCGGTTGCTAGGTTCACGCGAATAAAACTACCGTAGGCAGTTTCACTGACATGTGGAATGTATATATTCACTTATAATAGAAATTTTTAGGTATACTGAATGAACATACTGATGAATACCCGAGTACCGGTATTCTACAGTGTAATGCCCACTAATAAATAATATATTAATAAAAACATCACGGTGGTGTTACCAAGAATAAAGTCTGGATTTCAGAATCAAAATTATTGCAACGGACTTTTTATAAGGTGCACTTGCTAATACAAGGGAGTACAGCTCCTAGGGCAGTATATACTGGCGCCAAATATATATATTTGATTTATAAAGGGAAGGTCTTGGGTACTTCGAACAAAAGAATCATTTGTACACTTTTCTGCTTGAAACACAGTCTAAAAACCGCTGAAAAAACCTGGCCAAAATCAGTGACAGAAACCGTTCAGAAAACCAAAACCTCAGAAAAACCGTCTGGTTTTTGTGTCAAAAACAGTCCAAAAACCGGTTGTAATGAACGCTCTTTTTCTTAAGAAGGTGGGAGAGAGTGTCTACTCAAATTGTTGCACTGGGCCCAAAAGTGGGTTAAAATGGCCTTGACTATAGCTGCGATTTTTAGGGGTCATCAACATTGTTTTCTAATTACCGTATGCTGTAAGTGTTGTGTTCTTGTTAGGCAGTTTGTGACATTTTTCTTTTCCAGAGGAGCGGACCATATGAATTTTTCCTAATTTTTATACAACGTCACAGGGAAAAGGGCTGAATTAGGGTTTTTTCTCCTTTACCCCAGTGACTGATTCATATAGTAGACAAAAAACACAGTCCTTCATTTAAAGAATTATTATTTTTTTGAAACATGAAAATTTTATTAATTTTGCGTAAAATTACAAGTACTGAGAAGCAAATTGTCTAAAGAATTATTTTATATCCAAATGCTTATAGTAGAAACAGTCCACAAATTCAAGACATTCACAATTATTTTCTCATATACGCAATAATAAACAGAACCTGTGACATCTTCAGCTCAGTCTTTACAATTGTATACTTTAAAGCAGTCTCTGCAATTCTATCCTTAATAATGAATGTAGCAAGGAAAGTTCTTACTTAGTATCCATATACTGTGTTACACGGAGCTGGTTTGCAACAGTAATCATGGGGTCAGCCGTACGCCACTGTTTCTACTATAAGCATTTGGATATAAAATAATTCTTTAGCTGAAGGACTGTGTTTTTGTCTACTATGTGACATTTTTCTCCCATAGATCTCCCATTATTTTTTCCTGCATATAAATTTTATGTAATGTAAATGTTTTTTGTATTCCATTTTTTCAAGTACAAGTATTATGATTCAAAGAAGAATTATTTAATCACATGATTTGTTATAGGAAAATTTCAAGTGGATAAAATGGCACTAAAACCCACAGTATATTATTTTTAAAAAAACATGTGGAGGCTTTAGAATGGCATCAAGTACACCATACAGCTTTTGCTCTAAAGCCAGTAATAATTTAAAAAGAAATTGGAAAAATAACTGAAGGATCTACTGGATCCACTTCTGACTTCAGTTAAAAAAACTGCATAAAAATTAGCTACAATATGCTATGTGAAAGCATTCTTCAAGCACAGATATTTTTGACTTGTAAAAAGTGCCATGAACTTCTTAGTTTTTACAAGTACTATTTTTTAGTTTGGGATTTTTTTTTTATAGAGAAGACTTGAAAAACAAACCTAACATATGTTGCATTAAAATAAATAAACCACAGACCGAGAAAACGTACTAAAATTAGGGAAAAAAAACACTAAAAACAATGTATGTAGTGCTTCTTACTGTTTACTTACAGCAAACTTGTGTGAGTGGCATTTTGGCATACAAATGTGGAAAACAAAAACCAGTAAAAACAAACATGACTTTTTATGTTTTATTTTAAATGCTGTATGTTACATCACCCTCACAGTGATTTTCTGGGTTTATATAAATAAAGAGCCGTTCACATGGCTTATTCCAGGGACGGATTGCAGCCGTATTGCAGCGCAGTACGGCGCGCAATCCGTCCCAGCCATTACGGTAATCCACAGTTCTCATAGACAACTATGGATTCGGTCTCTCCTACCCGCTCGGCGAATCCGCCGCGGGGGGAGAAAGTGACATGCATCCAATACGCGCCTTGGATATGGAAAGCCCTATGGGCCGGGCGGGCGCGCCCCGTCCCTTATTCAAGTGTTTTGGGGCGGGATCCGTCCCGAATTACGGCTTGAATAAGCCGTGTGAATCGGGCCAAAAGGCCCAAATGTTCACACGGCTTAAAAAATGGGCCTTTATTTCGGTCCGTATTACGCGCCGAAGTGCGCAAATTACGGGCTGAAAACGGCCCCTTTATTACGGTAATCCACAGTTCTCATAGAGAACTATGGATTACGTCTCCTCTACCCGCTCGGCGAATCCTCCGGGCGGGGAGATAATTGACATGTCATTTTCTAGCGGCGTATACGCGCTGATAGCAATGATTGTCTTTGGGCGGGCGATGTGCCGGCCCCCCGCTCACTCCCCCGCTCCGCCCCCGGCCCCAACGGCATAAAATTTCGGGAAACCCAATTACACCGCAGTTAAGCCGTGTGAACCTAGCCTAAAGCAGAAATCAGTTCTAAGGGTATGTTCACATGGGGTATTGGATATGTTTTTGCAATATGTAAAACGTATTGTGTTAAACGCATCCAAAAACATGCCACAAAATGTGGTACGTTTTTGGATATGTTTTTTCGACTGCAAAAAAAAATCCCTATTGTTTCTATAGACTTTTCAATGTGTTAAACAGATCAAGAAATGTCATTTCTTTGAATACATCCATTTTATGCAATGCAAAATGTATGTAAAACATGTATCGTCTGAACGACAATATGTATTTTACACTGAAATCAATGTTATTACACGTGAAGATTGTTAAATACATTTTGGGGTCTGTTTTTCTGTACATAAAACGAACCCTAAAACGTATTTAACAAACACCATGTGAACATACCCTACCACTAGCTAATTGGTGGGGGCTCAGCCTCGTGGCCCCAACAGTCATTAGAAGAGACTACGATACTTGTAATATAGAAACCTCTTCAGATTCAGGTTCACTTTACACAAGTTGTACAGTAGTGATTTGCAGGACCTTAATTAGAATTGAGAAATTCATAGTTATTTATATGCTATAAATTTAGAAAAGATAACATTTTCTCATTAGGCTGGGTTCACACACTGCATTTTTGTTACATTCTTTGTTGCGTTCTTGCTGCCTTTCCCAACTGCATGCATCTTTTTAATGTAAGTGGTTTTATAATTAATTCTAATTTGGAACAGTGAATTTAAATTGGGATTAATTAAAAAACGCATACACTTTTTGAAGAACACATGCTTTTTTAATTGCTTACATTTTTCAACTGCAACATGCACACTGAGACTTAAAATCAAGTTTTACTAAATAACCCTTTCTCTGAAATAACCCATATTATTTAAAATCTACATACATTTCAAAATTTAAAACCAGTATGTTTAAATGCAGGCTCATTCATCTGTGGAAAGAGCTGGACTCATCAGTGGGGTGAGAATGAAGATGATTCAGTCAGACGAGAACTTTGTGGCTCGTGGACAGGCTCTCAAGAAGGCTTTAGAAGAAGACAAGGCAGACGGTCTTATCCCAATGTTTGTAAGTGTATTTCTCATTCATCCATCCATCTACCTGTCTGTCTGTTACGATACTGGTGTGTATGGCTGGAGTCCAATGGCAGGGGCTAAGACGCAAACACAAGGAGGCACTGGAGTCTTGATCTGGAACAGCAGGAGAAGGAAAGGATCCAGGTGAGGAGTTGCAGGCGACTGACGATCCAGTAAGCAGGTCACTGAGGTTTGCAGTGTGTGGAATCTGCGAGGAGGGAACAAACTGGAAGGTGAGTTCCTTGGCGAGAAGACTGTAAGCTAAGCCAGGGGCTAGGACACAATACTCGAAAGCAGGAAGTAGAAGAGTAACAGGCTTGAGGAGTTTATTATAGGGACTGGAAAAGGAAACAGGTAACATGTTGGCAACCAGCTGAGACACGATCCACCATCTTGACCGAGGGCAAACTTAAGGCAAACACGTAGCAAGTTCCACGGTATAGCAGGGAGCTTCCTGACATTACTCCCACCTCAAGAGCGGACTTCTGGACCGATACCTGACTCGGTCTTTCCGCGATGTCTTTGATGAAATTGTCCTTATCAATCGAGGATGCATTGTTGTTATCAGGGTTCCACGAATTTTCTTCGGGCATAACCTTGCACTTTAATGAGGTATTGCAGCTGGTTCCTGAAA
Source organism: Phyllomedusa bahiana (assembly GCA_025379985.1). Lineage (NCBI taxonomy): Eukaryota > Metazoa > Chordata > Amphibia > Anura > Hylidae > Phyllomedusa > Phyllomedusa bahiana. Next base: position 110,208 of record JAODAL010004222.1, on the reverse strand, counting down.
AATTCTCGAGTCCAGGATTCGCTCCACAACAAACTGTCTTGCCCATCGATCTCCACTGCATAAGAGGAGGAGGAACACGACTGGAAGGAAAAGGGGTTGGGAAAACGGCAGGCTTTAGAAGAGATAAATGATGAAATACAGGGTGGATCTTCATAGATGGTGGGAGTTTGAGACCGAACAGCTATGGACTGATTATATTGATGATCTCTATAATGGTCACCGACAAACTTCCTGTCCCCAGTTAGTTTTGGTGAAGGCATCTAAGTTTAAATTTTCTGGTGTAGACAGCCACTACCTTATCCCCCACTTTCAAAGTTGGTGCTGGTCTTCGACGTTTTATCTGACATCTTTTTGTAATTTTCTTGGAGACCCTCTCTAGTGGTTTCTTTCTTAGTTGCTAAATTTTGATGTAGTGTAGAGATCACTTTATGCGGCAGCTGGGATTTATGCGGAACAGCAGGGAATCTAGGAAGTTTGTTTGGCATGGTTTTCACAAATTTGCAAGAAAGGCGTTTTGTTTGGTGGAGGCATTTTGGGAGTTGTTGTACGAAAATTCAGCCACAGGAAGTAGATCAACCCAGTCATCTTGTAGGTGACAAAATATAGCCTATCGCAGGTACTGTTCCAGGGTATGATTTGGTGAGTTCAGTCTGTCCATTAGATTGTGGGTGAAAGGCGGTTGAATATGATTAATATCAAATGTCCAGTGCTGAGCTAATAAAATCCGCCAAAATTTGGATGTAAACTGCACCCCACGATCGAGATCACTTCATCAGGAATCATGCAGGCGCAAACACCATTCTGAATTTGAGGTCACGCGTGTCCTTTGGCAGAGGGTAGACGGTAAATGGGATGAAAAATGTGCCGCCTTAGTGAGACGATCAATATACTACGAGAAATAGTATTTTTCCCTTTAGAGGTAGGTAGGTCTACGATAAAAGTCCATGGAAAGGAACCCCCAGGGACTAGAGGGGTATGGCAAAGCGCTTTGTACCAAACCACGTGGGTGGTGAACAGTGGTGGTCTTGCACGGGCACAAAACGTACATGATGTCACATACTTCTTACATCCTGTAAATAATTGGGCACCAAAAGAATCGGGGAGATGTATCTTGTGTCTTTTGCCACTCCTTTGTTGTCCCAGCAATCTTAGAATCATGGGCTAGTATCAGGATCTTCAGTCTTACTCTTTCGGGTATATATTAGCTGCTGCCCGGGGGCCACATCTTGTTCTTAAGACTAAATGCAATCTTCAGGTGGTTGAGACAACAAGAAGACGGTGCCATAGGCCTCTTTATATTTTCAAGCAGTCCTTTATTATGGATTACTCCCACAACAAGTCGACTCAGGGAACAAATGTTTTGAGGGGACTAGTAGGAGGGTGAATCATTGGAGAACAGTCATGATAGGCGCATCCGCCTTGCCATTACGGGAATCCGGGCTGTATGAAATTACAAAATTAAATTGATTGAGGAAAAGACCTCCAACGAGCTTGCGAGGAGATAGACATTTGGCGATCTCACGAATTCCAAATTACGGTGGTCGAGTAAGAACGTTCTATATTGCTGGAGCTTCCATGAAGATGGTTGTCTCCATTCTTTAAGGCTGCGACAATCGCTTAAAGTTCTTTCTTACCCTCCATTAATTAATTCTTCTCAGCAGATGATTACACGCGGGGGGAAAAACGCAAAGGATGTAATAAACTTTGTCTCCCGTTCTCTGAGATAGAATAGCCACAATAGCAACAGTCTGAAGCATCCACTTCCACAATTGAAGGCACATACTCGGGTCAGGATGAATACAGGGGGCTGTAGTGAACTTGGGCTTTTAGGAAGGAGATAGGACTCTTGTGCTTTGAGGAGCCCAACAAAAGCAATCTTTGTTTAGTCAATGTGTAATGGGAGAAATTTATTTCTGAGAAATTCTTATGATAGCGTCTATAGAAGTTGGCAAAAACTCTGAAAGTTGAACCTTTTATGTTTCTGGAGGTAGGCCAGGTCTAATATCTGCGTTAATCTTACTAGAGTCATCTGTAGGGACCGGTGAGGCGAAATACATAGACAAGGAAGGATTTGGATCTCAGTCTGATGGAAGTCTCTCGGAGGCGCGCAAATCTTGTCTGTAGAGATGGTTTCTCTCAGACGTTCTAGAACAGTTTCACATGTCTCTGGTTGTTATTCCATTGAGTTGGAGAAAATCATATATCGTCCAGGTAGATGACTATGAAGTGTCCAGGAGGTCTTAAAAGGATGTCATTGACGAGATGTTGGAAGGGATGGCTGGGGCATTGCAAACGGGCTCAAAAGGCACTTAACACAATATTCAAAAATGCCCATAAGTGACCCTAAAAAGTGTTTTCCATTCATCCCGCCGATCTGTTTCGAAACTAAGTTTAGGGCGCTCCCTGTAGGCTTATTGGAAAAAATCTTTGCATGTTGTACTCTTTCCAGTAAAGCTCGGGGTATCAGTGGTAATGGAAACGGTTTTCTTTATGGTAATCTTGTTTAATTCTCTTTAATCAATACAAGGTCTCAAGGAACCATCTTTCTATTTTACAAATGAATATGGGAGCCCCGCTGGTGAGGAGATGGGCGGTCGACCCATTAGCCAGATTTTTTCATAGTAATACTTCAAGCTGTTTAAATCGGACATGCCAAAGGTAGATGTTTCCAAAAGGTTTGGTGAACCCGGAAGCAATCTATGGGCATTCTTAGGGTCGGTGTGAGGGGATGCTTGTCTGCATTTGTTTGCTGCAGACTTTCCGCAATTCCAGGTATACTAACGGTAGTCTCTATTGACTTCTTGTCTTGAACAATGGGTATTCTTCAGGCCTTGTTTCAGAGTGAGCTTTTGATCGGCCAACTCACTTGGAAGTGCTTATCTCCTTGGGTTTCCCAGTTAATCACTGGATTTCTGTGCTTTGCAACCAGGGGAAGACCCAGGATGACAGGAATGTGTGGAGAAGAGTTCAATAGAACGACAGTACTTCATGATGTGAGAGTCATAATGACTTTAGGTGGTTCGGTCTCTTGATCCAATGGCCAGAGCTCAGTGGAGATTCCATCTTCGGTTCCATTACCTTGGGCGAGGAGTCTTTTTCTGGATCTTAACCCATGTTTTTCGGAGCAAAGGACAGGTCCATTAAAATTACCTCTTGCCCTAGATTCAACCATAGCCGAGTGTGGATACTCCCACTGGGAGTTAGCCAGGATTTTAATTAGGAAGTGAAGCAATGAGAGTCTTTTGTTTCTCTTTCGTTAATATGCGGTTGCCACTGATTGAGATGCGAATGGACAACTGCTTTCATCGGATAATTCTGTCTCTGAAGCAATGGGGACTTACTCCATATGAGCAGTCAGGATCCATAATGGTGCCACCCAATCTCCTTTGGACGGCTACAGGCTAGTTGATAACGGAAGTGGTTCAGACTTCCCACAGTAGAAGCATCATCACTCCTCCCGAAGCCGATGCTCTCTTCTGTCAACGCTCTCACGTCTTAATCTAGGAATCTACTTGCATAGGTTCACTTCCTTTGATTCTCTGGAGTTCTTCCAGGGGTTCCTGGGAAAGGAGACGGGAACAGACTAGGCACTGCTTGGGTATCATAGTTCAAAGTAGCCCATTTTCTTGTGTCGTTTCAGACTCAGCCGGGTATCAATTCGGATGCAGTGATTTATGAAAGATCAAAACCTAAGGGGCTTCTGCACGGGCCAGTTCGTCTTTTAATTGAGCTGCATAGTCCTTTCCTAAAAAAGACATCTTTGCTGCATCATTCCAATTGGTGTCGATATTGCCCACCTCTTGACTCCATGCATACTCGGCCACGGGCGTTTGCCCTGACGCAATGCTAGGATTTGCTGCTTCCGCTGTAGCACCACGATTGGGATCGTCATACATTTGTCTAATGGGTCAATGACGTCCTCAGTGTGATTCAAAAACGGGCGTCTTGGGTCTAAATCAAGGGGCTAGGGGGGCCCAGGCAAGTGCTTTATGTGTCAATAGCATAATGATTGCTAGCACCTTAAGACCTATCGTCGGAAACTGTGTTTGGATTTGTGTCAAAGTATAATCGCATTGGTTACAGGAACCTCCCGGGCAAATTTGTCCCGGTCCCCGCCAAATCTAAATGGAGGCAAACCTTAGGGCTCACTACCGGAACCAATGTGGGTGAGTCCGGACGTTTGATTTTCCAAAGTTGGGAGTATCCGGTCGGATAATGGTCTGCACGGTTCACGTAGGTCTTGAATGGTTTTTCCATAGGACTTGGATGCCTGTGGGAGGACTCTGGCCTTCAAAAGCGTTCATATTTTCATCCTCAATGCCTGCATCTCAGTGCGATTTTGTAGCCACAGTAGTGTGAAGTTGCTTGATGCGAGCTTCTGGGCCTTCCAGCCAAGGCGGGACTCATTTGGGCCTTTGAGTATCCTGTTACGATCTGGTGTGTTGGATGGAGTCCCAAATGGGAGGGGCAAGACGCAAACCCAAGGAGGCACTGGGAGTCTGATCTGGAACAGCAGGAGAGGCAAGTATCAAGGTGAGGAGTAGCAGGAGACTGACGAGCAGTAAGCAGGTCAACCTCGAGGTTGCAGGGTGGACGCGAAGGCGAGGAACAAACGGAAGGTGAGTTCCTAGGCGAGGAAGGGACTGTAAGCTAAGCAGGGGCTAGGACACAATACTCAAGCAGGAAGTAACAGGCATGAGGGGAGTTTATATAGGACCTGGAAACAGGAAACAGGAAACAAATGGCAAACAGCTATGAGACACGATCCACCATCTGGACTGAGGGAAACCTTAAGGGGCACAACACAGTAGCAAGTTCCACGGTATAGCAGGAGCTTCCTGACACTGTCTCTCTGTCTATCCATCCATCTATCCTACATTATCAAAATGTAGGACAGAGGGTCATTTCAATCGCTTTCTTTTTGCAAATCTATAAAATGAAGCAATGCAGTCCTTAAAGAGGTCATCTCACTACATTGATTTGTCTTGTTTTCTTGGTTTCATTTTAAATTCAAGGGCATGCGTATGGTTCTACTAGGCTGCAGAAGAAGGCAGGTCTGTAGCTTATAGCTACAGTACTGGCAAGCCTATCAGGAAGGAGATCAAACCAGGTCTGAGCTATACGCGACCTGGGAGCTGATGCAAGCCCATAGATGAGGATATCTCAGAATAGGTAGACACGGTTAATGAAACATTTGCAAAGTGAATTGTTTTTGCAAGATCTTTACATATAAAAGCAGTCCTCGTTGTGAGACAATCCCTTTAAAGACACATTAGCAGGAGACTAGATCTGTCACTTTCCACCTGTCCTTTATCAAGAAAATTAGTTTATCAAAATGGATGTTCACATGGCATTACTTAGATGTGTGTTTGGATCAGTGTTTGAAACCCAGAATGGACCGAAACACGCATCTAACTATGTGCAGTGTGTTTTACATTGCTTCAATGTGAAACACGCATCGACGATCACTCGTCTTTGTGATGCTTCTTTCGGATCCATTCAAAGAATTGACATGTCAGTTCTTGATCCGTTTGACGCAGCTGACACCCTGATTAAAACTATTTGGTGCCTTTCTGTGCAGCAAGAACAAATCCAAACACACAGCGCACTTTGGGTACATGCTGGATGCGTTTTACGTAGTGCTTTTGAATACGTTTTTCAGATCCGGAAAACAAATTCAAAGACATCCTTAAACAGCCAAATTCAGTTATTGTAAAAACAGGTTAGATTACGTTCACATTTCCACTATGATTAGTATTCTTCTGGTCCATCATGATTGCCTCTGCTTTTAGTTTTCATTTGTATAGTATATGCAATTTAAATGAAGCTAGAAATGTAAACCACTAATATATGTGTAGTAAAACAGCATTAAAATGGTTGTCTCACCATGCTGTTTCACAGAGCCAAAGCCAGCATCACACTCCTGGTTTGACTGTGTGTGGTTCTATAGCAGTATTTGGCAGGGCTGTCAAGTTCAAATACACAGTGGGCTAAAATTAAAAACTTGGACAAACTTCCTGTGTCCTGTGGTCTTCATAGTGCTTCTTATCTGCTGTGTAACAGACAGGTAGGTGTACTGGTGGCGCCCCCAACTGCGTATGCCCACTGCCCGTGCCAATCACCCTTAAGGGTTCGTTCACACGGCAAAGACGAAATACCAGTCGGATTTTGTCTTTGTGAACAAAGCAAAATCAAAACAACAATGTATTTGGTATTAGTCTTCATTTACCCTTTCCTACATGTTAACAGCTAATCATTGTGACTAGTGTTGAGCGATTATTATCGACAAAGTTGAAATCGGCACGGTATTACAACTTGATCGGATTTTTTAGATCAGCGAATAATTTCGGTTAAAATCTGTGCATAATCTATTAAATATCGCGCCATTTTCGGCGCTTCTGTCATTTTGGCGGCCAGCAAAGTCAGCTTACAGAATTTTTTATTGAGCAGGGTGAGTTGTCGTTAGTGCGACGTCCATGACTGGGATGTGTATGGTTCGCGATTGGCTGGAAAAATTCATTGGACATGTTTTACATAGAACTGGACTTCCTGTTTTGATCAGTGTGTGTCATTATCTCCCAAGCAAGTTAGGATGTGCACTCTGCTCTGTGACAAACAGCTCAGCGAAATTATTCTATTTGTTCACAGAGACAGCTCTATCTTTTAGATGTGATCCTTTTAGATCAGTTTAGATCAGGATTTGCAGATTTTAGGTAGTTAGGCAGAAGGGGAAATTTTTTTTTTTTTTTTTTAAAGGCGCATCTACCGCTGTAAAGTCACGGAGGGAGCAGGGGGGGGGAGAGGGGAGCGCTGTCGAACACAGACAAGCTCTTTAAAGAATACAGGATATTGTATTGCAGGACATTGCATTGCAATAGGTTTATTATTAAACAGTTTACTGTTTGAAATATTTACTTGGATAATTGGCAGCCTGAACTTATATTAGGATAACAGATCTTTTCTATAAGCTGAGGTATATTTGTTATGTGCAAAACTCCAACTTTGATTATCCAGGTATACATTTCAGATAGGTGTTCTTTTTTTCAATTTTGCCCAGTTCAGCTTTGTTGATAGAGGTCACCTGCAGTTTAAATTTGATTCCAGCAATCTGTGTAGTCACCACAGTTGATAGGTGCCAAATACCTTTTATTTATCCGTATTTACTATTTAAAGATACGTGTTTTTTGCACTTTTGCCCAGTCCAGATTGTTGATAGAGCCACCTTGCAGTTATATTTGAATCAAAGCAACTTGTGTAGTCACCACAGGTGAATTGTTGATAAGTGGCAATATAACTTTTATTACCCGGTATACATTTCAGAAAGTGTTTTTTGCACTTTTTGCCCAGTTCCAGATTTGTTGATAGAGCACCTTTGCAAAGTTTTTTTAAATTTTGAATCCAGCAATTGTGTCGGTCACCTCAGGTGAATTGATGGGTGCAAAAAAATACCTTTTATTATCCGTTATCACATTTCAGATACGTGTTTCTTTTGCACTTTTGCCCAGTCAGATTTGTTGGTCAGAGCCACCTTGCAGTTTAAATTTCAAGCTACAGCAATTTTGTTTGATTTGAGGGATTTGAGAATAGCTGTGATTTGCGTTCTTTATAAGAGAAGTTCCCAAAACACTTCCATTACCCTCTCAAATTTTATCTTTCTTGAAATTGGAGCGAATGCAGGGTGGTAAGCGAGCAAAAAGGGGTAGGTAGGAACATGGAGGTTAGAGGTCACGAGAGAAGGTGCTCCTTCCAGTGCTGGCGACAACACGCAAGCCAGCGGAATTGTGTTGCAGGGAAAAAAACCGTCGGCCTGTCATCGCTGGGTCAGGGCTGTGAATCTCAGGTAACGAACAGCGTCGCAATCTGTTCTTCAGTGGTTAATGCAACATGCCATCCAGCAGGTCTTATCCTCCTCGTCCCTCCAGGTCCACGGCCACAAATGTCGTCATCCTGCATCTGCAGCATCCCGTTCCACATGATGCGAAGGCAGCCCAAATGTCAAACTGTTGTTACCACCGCTGGGGATAATCCATTTTCTGAAAGACTCTTTTGATGACAAAATGCGGGTTTGGGGTCAGAAGGATGTTAAAAGATCAAGAGGCCAAAGAGGATGAATTTTCTCTGCTCTGACGCCCAGTTACTGATGCCATCAGAGAGGAGGAGAAGGAAGCCGGTCAATCGGCAAAAATCCTGGGCGGTCGGCAACACCTTGCTAGTCACCTCTTGATTGTTGCCCGCAGCCTCTGGATGCAGAATGTCAGGGACGACAAATCACTTGTGTTGATGATGATGAGACATTGCGGATCCTACGTGGGTCTTTTCGTCTGAATTTGCTTGCGAAGCGCTTCATCACTGGACGAGAGCGAAGTCGATGGGGTAGTGTCAATACGGGGCCGCCTCAAAAAGGGAGAGGGTGGTCACAGAAGTCGCTGCTATGATTCCGCACAGCCACGGTCAGCGGTAAAACCCGCTCTCGCTTATCGCCGTGTCAAAACAGGTCCAGGACCTTACTCTCAAGCCTGGGACTTCACTTTGAGCAAGGCCTATGATTTACCCGCAATGTCATATGCCGCCTTTGCGTAAACGCACTTAAGTCGAGGCAAGAATCTTTGGTGTATAACCACCACCACATGTTCTAGTCAATGCAGCGAAGGCGGTGTGTTGAAATGGACTCGGCATACACTTGGCCAAAAAAAGGCCAGGACCGATGCCGGGCTTCCAACCACTGTCACCCCCTCTGTCTCCGCCTCCTCATCCTCCGCAACCACCCAAGCGTTCTCAGCTGCCCATGTCTTCAGAGTCATGATCAGGGATCAGCCTGCTTCAGCCTCCACCAACCCACCCCGAGAGTACCAGCAGCACCACCCAGAGACCATACAGTTTGTCGGACTGGGGGGCCTGGGGCCCAAGGGGAGTTGATTTGGGGGCAACCACCTACTGTACGTTAAAAATATTCACGGCTCTCGGACATTAAATGCGACGATTTTACCACATAATACAGTTGTGCATAACAGAACTTTATTGTGTAGTACACATAGCAAACAAATCACATATCTGTCTATCTCACATATCTGTCTGTCTCACACGTCTCCTGTCAGTCCTAGCATCATCTTTAGACACATGGCTAAAGTAGCTCCATCCATATCCCGCTACACCACATACAATATCTACCTCCACCACATTCAACTAATCCCTCCACCCAACAATACAATATCACCCCTCCCCACATACAATATCCCCAACACCCAATCCCCCCCCCCAATATCCCCTCAACCACAATCAAATATCCCCTCCACCCACATACAATATCCCTCCACCCCAATACATATCTCCCTCTACTCACATACAATATTCACCCCTCCATCACATACAATATCCCCCGCCACTCACATACATATAATCCCCCTCCACTCACATACAATATCCCCTCCACTCACATACAATATCCCCTCCACCCACCCACATACACTATCCCCCTCACCCAACATACACTATACCCTCCACCCACATACATATCCCATCAGTCCACATTCAAATTACCCTCCTCCCACATAAATATCACCCTACCTCGTTTCCCTTGGTCAAGCAACCTCACACTTCTAAATAAAATCCACAGAGAACAGTAGTAAGTGTAATCCTATCACAGGGTCAGGGTGTTCCTCACTCTTACAATCAGGACACATGTACGCTTTGCACTATACTAACGCCGATATAACCCTACAACAACGACATATAGAGACCACATAGAGGTCAGACCACCTGTAGGTATAAAACTACAAACACCACATATAGAGACCACATAGAGGTCAGACACCAGGCTCAGCTATAACCTACAAAACTGCCATATAGAGACCACATAGTGGTCAGACACAGCTCAGGTATAACCACAACAACTCGCCATATAGAGACCACCATAGAGGTTCAGGACAACCAGCTCAGGGTATAACCTACAGCACCGCCATATCAGAGACCACATAGTGGTCAGACACCAGCTTCAGGTATAATCCTACAACACCGCCCATATAAAGACCACATAGAGGTCAGACACCAGATAAGGTCAATCACATTACAGTGAATACTGCACTGATCATTATAGAAATAACATAACCCTCTTACATCCAGGGATCACTGGACGCGACGTCCTATTCTGAGGGAGTCGTCTCTTCTCTCATGTCATTCTTTTTCTCTTCTCCTTCTGCATCAGTTCCACCCGCCATGATGACATTGTCCCTGGGCCACAACTCATCCTTGCAGAAATTAACTCACAAATATCTTAGATATCCTCAATTTTCACAGCATCTCTTTACCCATTCCCACCTCTGTACAAACTACCCAGGGGTGGGAGAGGGGGTTACAAGCCATAACTTAGAGGCCTAGTATCCTAGGGGTTGGAGGGTGGGGAAGACTAACCCACTGGAGATAATGCAGGAGTATAACAGGCTGTTATAGGGTCTCCTTTTAGGAGTTTTACAGGCAGTTAGTTAAGGTCTCTTTTTAGATAGTATACAGGCCGTTAAGGGCATCCTTTTTAGGGAGTTTTACAGCCAGTTGGGTGTCTTCTTTTAGGTAGTATACAGGGTAGTTAGGGGCCTCCTTAGCCAGTGTGCAGTAAGTCAGCCCCCCCCTGTAGCCACAGTGTGCAGGAAGTCAAGTCAAGGCCCCCCTTAGTAGTGTGCAGGAAGTCAGGGCCCCCCTTGTAGCTAGTGTGTAGGTAGTCAGGGCCCCTTATATGCTGTCAGGGCTCTTAGTTAGACAGGACCCCCTTTATGTAGCCAGGGGCCCCTTAATAGTCAGGGACCCCCTTTATGTAGTCAGGGCCCCCTTTATGTAGCCAGGGGCCCCTTTATTTAGTCAGGGTCCCCCCTTTATGTAGTCAGGGGCCCCCCTACATGGAGTCAGGGCCCCCTTTAGTAGCCAGGGCCCCCCATAGTAGCCAGGGCCCCCCATAGTAGTCAGGGGCCCCCCATAGTAGCCAGAGGCCCCCCATAGTAGCCAGGGGCCCCCATAGTAGCCAGGGGCCCCCATAGTAGCCAGGGCCCAAAATAGTAGCCAGGGCCCCCATTGTAGCCAGGGCCCCCTTAGTAGCCAGGGCCCCCAATAGTAGCCAGGGCCCCCTAGTAGCTGGGCACCCCTTAGTAGCAAGGGCCACCTAGTAGGTCAGGGGCCCCCCTTAGTAGTCAGAGGCCCACCATTAGTAGAAGGGCCCCCTGTAGCCAGGGCCCCATAGTAGCCAGGTGCCCAATAGTAGCAGGGACCCCATAGTAGTCAGGGGGCCCTTAGATAGCCAGGGGCCCCCCTTAGTAGTCAAGGGGCCCCAATTAGTAGTCCAGGGGCCCCTTAATAGCCCAGGGGCCCCATAGTAGCCAGGGCCCCCCATAGTAGTCAGGGGCCCCTTAGTAGCCAGGGGCCCCTAGTAGTCAGGGGCCTTAGTAGTCAGGGGCCTCCTTAGTAGCCAGGGCCCCCCTTAGTAGTCAGGGGCCCCCTTAGTAGCCAGGGGCCCCCCATAGAAGTCAAGGGCCCCTTCGTTAGCCAGGGCCCCCTTAGTAGTCAGGGGCCCCCTTAGATAGTTAAAAAAAACAAAAAAACAACCAACAACCGCCACTTACCTGGGCTCCGCCTCCCGCTCCTGCCGCTCCCGGCGCTCCGAGCTCCCCGCCGGCTCCGTACTGGCGCCCTGCATAGGCGGCGCGGTGATGTGACGTCACCGCGCGCCTACGTCACTAGTAGGGGCCGGCGCCTGGCAGGCTGAAGGCCTAGCGTCTTCAGCCTGCTGGGGAGATCAGCGGAGCGCAGCGCTAGTGGCGCTGTGCTCCGCTGACACCGCGCAGCCCCGGGAGTCGGGGACATTAGTCCCCAACTGCCGGGCCGGTCTCTGGGCGCTCGGGATGCGGGTCCCGGGCGTCCAGTGACCGGATGCGCGGACGGGCCCCGGGGAGCGGCGGCACTGCCTCCGGGGCCCCCAGCAGCTCGGGGGGGCCCACCGGGGGATTCCCCGTTCCCCGGCGGCCCAGTCCGAGCCTGTTCACACGGCTTAATTGCAGGACGTATTTCGCCCCGCAATTAAGCCATGTGGACGGGGGCGGGAGCGACAGCCCGCCGGCCCCATTGACATGCATTATTCTCGGCGCGTATACGCCGTGAATAAGTGACATGTCATTTCTCTCCCAGCTCGGCCTATTGTGCGAGCGGGGAGAGGAGACGTAATCCATAGTTCTCTATGAGAACTGTGGATTACCGTAATGACTGGGACGGATTTCAGCCCGTAATTCGCGCAATACGGCGCGAATTACGGGCTGAAATCCGTCCCAAAATAAGCTGTGTGAACCTAGCCTTGCAGAGCCTGCTGAGCAGAGACTGTTACAGAGCCTGCTGATCAAAAAGGGGCCGTTTACATGACACAGTACAAATACCGGTCGGATTATCCTGTTTTCGTGCCGTGCACACGTCCGCCGGGGGACGGCTTTTCTCCGTGGTTAGTGGAGAAAAGCCCTCCCCCTTTACATAGACATATTCATCTTCCGTCCAAAAACCAGAAGAATGAATATGTTCTATGCTTTTCGGATTTCTATGTATGTTCCTGGATTCTCACAGCAGAGGTGGAAGCTCACTCTTTCCTTCTAACTTGCCCCAATGGAAAATTTGACTCATTGTTGAACTTAGACAACCCCTTCAGGAGAACCAATGTATTTGGTTCTAAGTAAATATTAGTTCTGAATATCTTTTGATTACAACTTTGTACCATTAAACAATATACAGGCAGTCCTGGACTTACACCGTTCCGACTTACATCTGTCCCTTAGTTACAGACGGAGACTTATGGGGCGTGCTGGCACTTGTAGTTCCATGTTCCACAGTAGATAATAGCTGTGGAAAGACAAGTTCCAGCATGCCACAGCAACACATGAGGTGAAAATGAGGTTAAATTTTCTTAATAAGGGCACAGACAGCAAAACAAATGTAAAAACACTTCCCTGCACTATCCAAAGCAAAAAAAAAATGCTTTGTACTGAAGTTAGATTAAATAAATATACCTGTTCTGACTTACATTCAAATTCAACTTAAAGGGGTTTTGCCACCATGTAATGTTGACGTGGGAACCTCCAAAATGGGTATTTAATAACTTTTCTAAATATATGTGATTAAAAAAAGTGAAAACTCTGAGAGCTACAGCATTTCTCAACCCCCCTTGGTTACCACAAAGCTTCCCCTAGTCACGACCCAGGAGCTGAAAGGCCGAGCTTGCGTGAATCACTTCTTATCTGATGACAGGCAGAATGAATGATCTTTTAAGGCACCGGGTAGCAATATGTTTTCTTTTGTATACAGCTGTAGTGTTATTAGATCCCTGCTTTATCTAATGAAGAAGCTTTCAATCTGCTGTTTAGAATAGGTGTTCTCTTTTGTATACAGAATTCACAAATTATAGTTTGATTATTTGAGTGAACATGTCACAGGATCCGTTATGCAGGCTCTGTGCTCTGGCTGTGTGTGTCTGTGTGCGTCTCTGTGTCTTGCTGCGTGATTTGTTTACATTACATAAGCTGCTTAGCAGATAAGGTTTCTCCTGACAGTGCCCTCACTTAAGTTTTGAGACGCTCCCTTTGGATTCCTCACTCTCCCCTCCCCTCTCCCTCTCTCCTCTGCAGCTTCATGACTCAGCGTGATTTGTTGACATCTTGCTCTCATACTGAACAGGAGGTCAGTACTTGGTCTGGTGGCAAATCCCCTTTAAGAACAAACCTACAGTCCCTATCCCGTTCGTTATAATAAACTATTTTATAAATAGCGTTCTTTGTGCCCTCTGCTTAGCCATGCACATCTGCCGAAAACAGTGGAGGAACGGGAGTGACAATATGTCTCTGGCTTGTAATAGCTTGTAATTATCACTTATCATATCTAGTTCACATTCACATTATATACATTGCTCTGCAAAGTCCACCACAGGAGGGGCCACACTTTTTAGTGTCCCTCTGCTTTGGTTCATAGAGCATGTCTTGACCAAAAGATCTCTCACTATTACATCCATATGTCCTAACAATTCATATAAAATGGAGTCAACTTTATAGGAAAACCCTTTTAAAAGAAATGTATGGACGCCTTGTGCTTGGTAAATCGTCTTTTTTATTTGTTTCCTCTTTTGGCTTTTTATTAAATTTTTTATTACTTATTTTAGTTTTCTTTCACTTTTTAGTATTTATTGTCTTTTTTACAGTTAATACATATTCCAAATTGTCCTTGAATTTGATTACAAGTTTGGTTCTGGTTTTAAGGCATAATTATTGTTATATATGACAGAATAATTCTTGGTATGTTATATTTCCATGGCAACAAGGACACAGTCATAGCCGCTACTTTACATTTTATGGATATTTTCAATTTATAACATTTTGTAAAAATGAACATCATTATTGTGCTGAGAAACTCAACAGAACAAAAGATTATTTAAGGATACAAACTCTGCTGTGTGTGTTTGTGTGTATGTGGTGTGTGTGTGGGGGGGGGGGAGCGGGGGTTATTTAGGAATGTGTGCACTGTAGTTGTCTTTTCACAGGTGTAACTTGAAGCTTTTGGACCCCAATGCAAAATTAGTAACACAACCCATTATCTTTATCTGCTAATAATATTAATGGTTATAATAATGGTGCTTTCTGTGTGGCAGAGACTCCGGACCCTCTCAGACAGGGGGTTGCCTGGGTGCAAATGCAACCACAAATTCTGTGTTTCACCCCACATACAGTGATGGACAGATTTTCCTACACGTGTATATATACAGGAAGCTTTCTCTATGTGTGGGTAGAGGGAGAGGGACTCACAGGCTTTATCAATGTATGGATGGAGGAAACAGGACCCACAAGCTTTCTCCATGTTTGTGTATGGGAAGCAGGACTTACAGGCTTTCTCTATATGTGCACGGAGGAGACAGTGCTCACAGGCTTGCTCTATGTGTGGGTGGAGGAAGAGGGACTCACAGGCTTTCTCAATGTGTGGGTGGAGGAAGCAGGACCCAAAAGCTTTCTCTATATTTGTCTGTAGGTAGCAGGACTCACAGGCTTTCTCAATGCGTGGGTGGAGGAAACAGGACCCACAAGCTTCCTCCATGTTTGTGTGTAGGAAGCAGGACTCACAGGCTTTCTCTATATGTGCACGGAGAAGGCAGTGCTCACAGGCTTGCTCTATGTGTGGGTGGAGGAAGAGGGACTCACAGGCTTTCTCAATGTGTGGGTGGAGAAAGCCGGACACGCAAGCTTTCTCAATGTTTGTGTGTGGGAAGCAGGACTCACAGTCTTTCTCTATGTGTGGGTGGAAGAAGCAGGCCTCACAGTCTTTCTCTATGTGTGGGTGGAAGAAGCAGGCCTCACAAGCTTTCTCCCTGTTTGTGTGTAGGAAGCAGGACTCACAGGCTTGCTCTATCTGTGGGTGGAGGAAGCAGGCCTCACAAGCTTTCTCTGTAAGTAGGTGAGGGTAGCAGGACTCAGAGACTTTCCTAATCAATCCTAACAATTTTTCAATCAAACCATAGAAAACTAAATATATTCCTGAGCATTTCACCCAGATAGAGCTGATTTAAAGGGCACATCTTGTTTTAATAATATTGTTTAGGAACTGTGGCTATGCATTTGTATATAGCTTCATATGTCTCAGAATAATCTGTACATTAGCAGATGCTCACACAATGTCAAAGATGATATAAAATGGTGTCTGATTGACATACGATTGTGTTACTATAAGATCCCTTAAACAGCATATAATAATAAATAGGGGTCAAGTTGGGATTGTAAACTCCCTCAATTAGTTCAAAGGGCTCTGGAAGCATTTCTGGACATAATTCTGTCAGTTCTTATATGAATTATTATATAAAGTTATAGTGACTGGATTTCTGGATAAGGATCATTAATTTATTATGATTGCCAGATTGGGGTCAGGAAATCTTTTTTTTCCCCCAATATGAGGGCAATGGGCTTTTAGCTCATGTTTGTTTGTTTGTTTTTTTCCTTCTTCTGGATAAACACTGCAGAAAAATAGGCTAAACTAGATGAACATATGTCTTCTATCAGTCTTACAAACAATGGGTGACATGTTTGAAAACATAGTCTCCAAAAAATTGTGAATCTCGCAAGAGAACAAAGAGTGACTATAAATATAATGTTTGAAAACCGGCGCAGACTAGACAGTTCTCAGTGTGTTAGTGTAGCATTCTTTAGTATGTATGAAAGTGTCTCACAGCACCTTATAAATGTGTCTCACTGTGAGACAAAAACATGCAGCAAATTTGTCTCGCCGCTTGAGTACAACATTTGTGCGCCACATTCTGTTGAGACACATTCATAAATGTGTCTAATCTTATGAATGTATGAGAACAGCAGCAGCACAGGATACAACATACAGGTGCACGCCGACAAACCCAGTTCAAAGGTTCTTCAGTATAAGTAATATAGATCCAGGGAGCACTTCCAAAAATAAAGCGGTTTTTATTTCACCCAAATGTGCGACGTTTCAGCTCAGTAGTGAGACTTGCTCAAGCAACATTACAGTGTCAGCGGGCAGTTTAAAGGGGTTGTCTCATTACATTGATTCATCTCACCTCAGTCCTATTTTCTTGGTTCCATTTTGAATTCAGGGGTGTGTTTACTGGCTTCTACTAGGCTGCAGTAGAAGTCAGGTCTGTAGCTATAGCAACCAATGCTGAGAGCCTATCAGGATAGCTCAAACAGGTCTGTAGCTATAGCAACCAGTGCTGGCAGCCTATCATGAGAGAATAAACAGATCTGTAGCGATAGCGACCTGAGCAGCTGATGCAGCCCATACAAGAGGGGATATTTCAGAATAGGTAGGACACTGTTAATGGACACATATTGCAAAGTGAATTGTTTTTTCAAGATCTTTATCATAAAAAGCAGCAGCGACTCCTGTAGTGAGACAACAGCTTTAAATACAAGTGAGAGAAATCCATTATCAAATGCATGTGTCAATTAACAATCAGTAATAAATACAATATTCACAATGAGCATAAATCCAAACCATATAGTTTCCAATGTATACACACATATATATATATATATATATATATATATACATATATATATATATATATATATATATATATATATATATAATACTCCCACAAGTGCTATAATGTGTCGACAGCAAGTGTAAATACCTGATACAACACACATGTGTAATCGCTGCTTGCAGATAGACCTCGGCGTTCTCTTCCCATTACTGCACACGTCAGAGGAACAAATATCACGAGACTTCGCTTAGAATGAGTAATAGAACAGAAGGATGCTACTCCCCGCTTGCATTTCATCAACAGCGCATGCGCGCTTCATAGATGGAAGCCACCAGTTTTTGGCCAAAGACCTTTTAAAAATATGTTGGACAGGGGCAACGACAGTTAGTTTGGTGCAAATCATGCCAGGAATCATACGCACCCCCATTCACGCATGTCACCTTATCTACCTATGTAACAAAGAAATCCAAATTTGGTCTTATAAATTTGCAACTAATATTATTACTTATTTTTAAGTGCCATTGAATCATACGCACCCCCGTTCATGCATGTCGCCCTACATTGCCATTCATGCATGTCATCCTATGTACCTATGTAACAAAGAAATCCAAATTTGGTCTTATAAATTCATAATTAATATTATTATTTATTTTTAAGTGCCATTAATTCCAGGACACTGTACTAACAAAGGAGTTCAAATACATAATAAGACACCAGGAAAAATACAACACAAGCACTACATAAACTGATATAAAAGGAGAGCGAACCCTGCCCACAAGGGCTTACCATCTATACTTCATACAAGTAAAACATATGCTGCCTATATTTTGATATGGCAGTATAATAATGCCCTGTACAGTATATTCCAGTAAATTACATGCTAATAATCGAAAAATAATCCCCCATTTTCCTAATGAACCAACTCAATACTCACATTGTCAAAGTCGATGTTCGAGTAATAACGATCACCAGGACGATTAATGTGAACAGTAGAGACATCAGAGATACCTACAGGAGAACAAGACAATGAATGAATAATAAATTGACACTTGCTGTATATTTTAATGGATCGACACAATGGAATTCTACTGCTGGTTGAAGAAACTTGGCAAAAGAAATTATTTACAATCAATAAATAGTAAATCCTTGCTATTCCATTGTTAAAGAGCATTCCCACTTAAAGAGAACCTGTCACATAGTTTTTGCCCCCCTTGCTGAGAACAGCACAAGCTAGTATCAGACCTGCTGTTTCCAGCGCTGTGTCCCATATTCTGTAAGATGCAGGAGTTTTCGTGTATTTAATGCTCAAATCTGCAGTTTTCAGCAAGAAGAGTCATAAAGAGTCGATTTTTTTTCAAACCCCGCCCACCGGAGGCTAGCCCCGCCCACCTCAACTGAAAAACCTATTACTTTGAATAGTTAGAACCATGTGAATAACTGTCAGTGGACATTCAAATTCAAAAAACAGTGGCACACTATGGACTAAAGAAACTATCAAAAAGGACTTAGGAATTTTGGAAAAAGCATTACTGCTAACAACAGTTAGCAGTAATGCTTTTTCCAAAATTCCTAAGTCCTTTTTGATAGTTTCTTTATTAGGCCGTGTTCACACGGCTTATTCAAGCCGTAATTGCGGGCCGGATTTCGGCCGGAGTTACGGCTTGAATAAGGGGCGGGGCGGGGGCACGGCGGGGGAGCTGCTCGCCGGCCCCATAGACAATGCATTATTTACGGCGCATACGCGCCTTAAATAATGTGCATGTCACTTTCTCCCCCGCGGCGGATTCGCCGAGCGGGGAGGAGCGACGGAAAACTGTGGATTACCGTAATGACAGGGATGGATTGGAGCCGTACTGCAGCGCAAATCCGGCGCGCAGTACGGCTCCAATCCGTGCCCAAATAAGCCGTGTGAACGAGGCCTTACAGTAGAGAGAACAACATTTTTTTTAAAGCCAAACTGGTTAAAGGTCTGAACTGGGAAATCCCTCTATTTAGTCTGAATGCTCTAATGATTAGGATAATTGATGATTAGATTCATAAACATTCACATCAGTCAAATTATACAAGATATTTTATTTAGTCTGTTCTGGGCAGAGATTTACCTGTAGGTAGTAACAGGCAGAACTTTAGAAAAACCTTTATTAAAGATGTATGATCTGTCACTGTCAAGCAGCTTAATTACTATTTGTAAATATTTTTAAATATTAATAAACAATCGAATACCTTTCCCAGTCTTTGCATGTTTCGATATAATGCTATCGGAAGCGTAATAGCAATCGTGGTGCTCAAGATAGCGAAATGACGATCAGCAGGTATGCTTCCTGCAGTAACTGTATTGGAAAAAAAAGGACATTTTTTTTTTTTTTAAATGTGTAACATACAGACTGATTAACTAGCATACTTAAGTACATTCCTTAGTCACACCTAAGGCAGACCTGCACACTGTGCAGGAGGTCGGGGACTTACTGCCTAGATCTGCCCCTCTGTTCCACCAGGACCAACCCCTTCCCATGTGGGAACGCCCTCACCCCTAAGTGAAAATGGACAAATTATGGCCAGTGTCACTATTTTGTGTGACCACCAATTTTTCCCAGCACTGCCTTAACTCTCTTGGGCATGGAGGTCACTAGGGCTGCACAGGTTGCAGCCACTGGAATCCTCTTATACTCCTCCATCATGAAAACACTTTGTGAGATATGTATGTATGTACGGGCCATATGTTTTGCAGGCCTAACCTAAGGGTACATCCACAAGCCATGATTTTTGTGGTTATGGTTTAGAAAAGGTGTTTGCCTGTAGTTTTGTCTCATGTAATAAAGGTGTGATTATGTTCCACACAAGTATATGTCTCAAATTGTGTATGCCTCCTACCATTTGAAGGTAACCTCATCGGGTGGGTCCCTGATAAGGCCAAAGCCACCAAACATTCAGGGAAACAAGCTCCATTCACACCAATTATAAGGACCTCTTGCTTGCAGATGGGTGGAGTGCACGGTACCATGGAGAGGAATTACAATTAGGGACCTACCTACGTGACCCTGACAAGGTAGGTAGGCATACACAATTTGATCAAAGTGTGCACTAAAAGCCTCTATTCTATAAATGTACAAAGTACAGCAGTAATGCATTTTACATGTCCCATAAATTCAATGTGTGTAAGGGTTTTAGCACCAGCTGTTGCTGTTCTATTTTTATTTTGAAAAATTTGCAAGCCTACTCCTCAACTTTTTATGCCCACCACATGTGACAGACATCTACCCATGTAAACCAGTATCAATATATACAGATGACAGGGCAGCTATGATGTTAATTGGGAGGTTCATAAAAAATATGACACGACACCAGGAAACTTACCTCCTGGGATTCTTTGAAATATTTTTGGCAAAATGTCTCCTGTGATGATATTGTAGCTGATCATTGCTGAAACATATTGAAGTCTCGGGTCACTAAGACATGCAAAACACATCAGCAGCACATAGATCCTTTTAGTCAGTCCTAGTGTATTAATGCAACCTACTGTACATGCAAATATAAGCAGGCTTGGACTGGACCCCTGGTGGGCCCCTGAATCTGGAGTTTCTTTTAATCTACATATACATCCTTGGGAGAGGCAGAAAGGCAATAAAAATGGAAGAGGCAGAGTATAAGAGGCATGTAGAGTATGTAGGATAGGACCTCAGAATCCACTCCACTAATGGGGCTCAAAATGAACTGCACTGGTGGGCCCTCAAATCAACTCCACTAATGGGTCCCAGAATGAATTGCACTGGTGGGCCCTCAAATCAACTCCACTAATGGGTCCCAGAATGAATTGCATTGAATATAAGTTTAACCCCTCATTTTTTTTATGCATCACTGAACTAAAAGCCTTAGCTTGTTAAGGCTATGAACACATCATGTTTCAAGCTCCATTAAATGTACACGCCAGCCCAATAAGTTAAACAGAGGCCTTTGATGGATGTCAAATAGTTGCTTCCATCATCCATAGGGTCCCATTGCAAAAACTGGGTACGCTTAACATAAAAGTTTTTTAATAAATATAGAATAGTTTTGCAGCATACAGACAAACACTGGCCAAACAGAGGCCAGAAAGACGCACTTTTAGCCTCCGTTTGGCCATTTCATCTATTGAATATGCTTACTTGGTAAAATAAGAATTGTTACAATTAATATAATAATATGGTTAGAAATGTAGCCCTCACTCCTTTTGGTGTTTTTATTTTTTATTTTTGTTGAAACGATATAAATAAAAGCAATCGTACCAGCAAAGGGATATAAAAACTGTAGCACTGATACCAGCAGAAAACCAGGAAATCCAAATGTCTTGCTGACAAGTGCTTGATATGTGCTAGTGCCAGACATCTCGCCTCCCTTAATGAGTAGTATCATAGAATAATCTGCAAGACAGAGAGTACACACAATCCCTTACATAAACATACTGCAAGTGCAAGAAATACAAACATCTCAGCAGGGCAAAATTAAAGTGGTGATCTCATGAATCATTTTCATACTAAAGTCCTGTTGAAGTAGCTGCTTTAAAGGGGTTGTCTCACTACATTGATTCATCTTACCTCAGTCCTATTTTCTTGGTTTCACTTTGAAGCCAGGTCTGTAGCTATAGCAACCAGCGCTGGCAGCCTATCAGGAGAGATCAAACAGGTCTGTAGCTATAGCAACCTCAGGAGCTGATGCAGCCCATACAAGAGTGGATATCTCAGAACAGGTAGGACACTGTTAATGGACATATATTGCAAAGTGACTTGCTTTTGCAAGATCTTTAACATAAAAAGCAATCCTTGTAGTGAGACAACCCCTTTAACGTAATTTGTAGCATTTTTACAACATAAAAAACAACCTTTTCATCTGTTGTCTCCATATATCCCCTTTGCTGCTGCTAATCTGTACAGCTAGGAATAGGCTCTTGACAGAATCAGTTTTGTTTCCCCTCTGTCAATTGGCATTAACCCCTTAAGCCGAACGCCTGAAAAGTAGTTAATGACCAGAACATTTTTTAGTGTTTGCCTCCTTGTGTTTCAACAGTTGTAACTTTTTTATTTTTTTAATGACGCAGTTTTATGAGGCCTCGTTTTATTCGAGACGAGTTGTAGTTTATGGGGGAATAGTTTAAATTCACTTATAAATAATTGCAGAATTAAAAATTTTTTTTTTTACATCTTTCACATTTAACACTTACAGTAGTAACTTGTTAGATTCATTCTACAGGTTATTACGGTCGTGTGGATACCTAATATGTGTAGGTTTTTTTGTGTATGCAAATTATGTACAATTATTTTTGTTAAATATTTCCATTAAGGAAGAACTGTTACTTTAAATTTAATTTTTGTTACTGTTACTTTAAATTTTTTTTTTTTTTTTTACATTTGGTAATCTATTAGCATATACTGACACAGGCAGTGATCAGGAAAGCTCACGGTCTGCCCTGATCACTGGCTTCTTACACAGACAGCCCTGGGGCTACTCTAGGTCCCCAGGGCTGACTGTGCAGTCGTTCCCCGGGCTCTGTCGGGTCACCGGGTGTCCCGATCACCCGAAAGAGCAGAGAAACCCTTTGATTGTGCTGCAGTGACCCTTTGTACTGTGTCCCTTAGGGTCCGTCCAAGCGACAAGCATTTCCAGTCAAAAATCCATGTGGATTCCGATTTTAAAAACTGCTAAAAAACAACTGAAAATCCGAGTTGTATTCACAGTTTTTAAAGGTCATATTTCAAAATCGCTGTTTTTAAATAAATTTAGAACCTGTTCAATCTTCCACTATATTTCACATGGAAAATTATGGAACATTTACTGTTGAAGTCAATGGGATGGCATAAAAAACTACCATAAAGCTTTGTGCACGTCCAAAAATGCAATAGTGCTCTGGGATGTATAAAACGGTTGAAAACTGGATCGAGTTACAAATCCTCGGGTTCTTGTCGAAAATACTCTTCAGATACTCATGGGACAGCACAGCTTAAGTATTCAGAATCCGACGAGTATTTTGTCCTTTGTCATGTGGACGTACCTTTGGATTTTTACAATACATTTTAGGCTACTTGTTAGTTTCTGCCATGTTTTCTGCTTTCCACAATGTTTTACATTATTTCTTTGCTTTTTCACATGATCCTTAACAGCTGTAAATTAAAACCCTTTCAACAAGGTAACAATTTTTGTCCCAGTCCCACTGTCTCCTTAGCTTGCACCCTCAGGGCCTACAAATAGGAAGTTAGCCTGGCTCTGTTCCTGTAACTCGTTTATGGCAGGATAATGTCACTGGGAGATGTTTGTGCTGTGCCTTATAAAGCAAGATCGCCCCAGAGCAAAACTCAGCTCTGAGATAAGCAGCAGGCAATGGCTATATATCTATTCTAATATGGGGAAACTGACAGCAGGAATATCACCAGAGCATGTGGAGGGTTTTATACGTTATCATGACTCATTGCTTGCGCACTGTATTAATGGACATTGTATTGGAGAGAAAATATGTACATGTTTGGTATTTTTATACAAATTTGTCACTATGGGGTCCCATGGGTTCCGATGACATATTTTAAGTAGGAATAAGTCACCATGTAATACGTGGCATAGCTAAAGAGACCCATAGGATTTCTGTTGTGTATATTTAATATGTTCCTTGACATTTTAGGATAAAGATTAACTCTATCCAATAAGGTTAATCTTCGATCTGGCTCCAGTCACATTTTCTTCTTTGAATATGTTCGGAAAAAGTGACCGCACTAATATCTTTCACACAATTTCATTTTTGAATCCTCATCTACAAAAATACTCAGCATTGCTATTTCCATTGCAAACAATGAAACAGTTTGGTATTAGAAACAAATTTTTAATTGTGGTTTAATTTTTTCTTAAAAATTTTTTTTTTAAAAGTTTTAAGTTTAAAATTTTTAAAACAAGCCATTTTAAACCTTAGTTTAAATGGTTTTTTAGGTTTAATGAGTTTCAAAACCTTTTGAAACCCCAGTTCAACAGAACAACTCCGAAAGGAAAGGCAATGCGGGGCTTAGCTGAAAAGGGGAGGCAATTATTTTTTCGGTTTCTTTGTCCCCATTTCCCCTGCCAATTTAACCCTTTTGTGTTGTGCATGTTCTCCGCTCTCCCACGGGAATTGAGCGGGGAGGGGTCTGTTTATGCAATGCACAAATGTGTCAGGTCCTCCAAAGCCAGAGATGCTCTCTGAAGCCACCGTCTGCTCTAGCTAATAAATCAGGATCTGGAATAGGATACCCCAATCGGGAAATTTGGGCAAATGTTGGACAACAGCATTTCAAGCCATGACCCCTCCCTTGACTCTAGTCAAGTTTTCTACACCCAAACTCTTATAAATTATCCCCGGTGTTCCATCTGTAGGAAATGTATTAGTCAGATAAGAATTAGCTTCAGATTTGTACCTACCTGTAACATATGCCACTCCAAGCAAAAGTAAAATTCCCAATGGCAATCCAGACAGTTTCATAGAATAAGGTAATCCTAGTAATATAAAATGCATACAAATAAGCAAGCGAAGAGTGTATGTACAACATAGGGTCATAGTAAAGACAGAAACAAAGGGCGACATGTATGATTTTTGGCGCATAAAAATAGTATAGAATGCGTCTGATTTATGAACCCGGTCTACATTTCTGGCTCAGGTATACCACTCTGACAGTGGTTTACCTATTCCAGCAGTAATGCGCCTAGAATTGCTGTACTGAAACTATAAATCTATAGCTTTGCACGGTTCGCTCCGCCTCCCGCACGCCCCCGAGATCAGGCGCATTACAAAGTGCCGCGGGCGCTCTGTAATGCACTTGATATTGGCGTATGGGAGGTTTCAAACTACTGCAAATGGGGCTGTGCTAGATGTCAGGCTGAAAAGACGCCAGGCTTCTGACGCAGCCCCGTTCATACATGTCGCCCAAAAAGTCTGTACACATAAACAAGACTAGAAGGAACACTGCATTTAATAATCGTAGTTCATGTAACTCAGAAGCTTCAGTGCTGACTAGACCTCCCCAGTTGTGTGCTGCACACTGAGGATACTGCAAGGTATGTTAATGGGATTTTCAATGTTGTAGTCATGTACCAACAATTAATCTAATGTGATGATTTTTGGATATGCCATGAATTTGCAAATCCAGGGCATTCCCTTTACATTGCAGATTTCAGTGGAATGTTACAAATTTAATTTAGTTGAAATGGGGAATCTGCATGTGGATTCCCAGTGCAAATTATATGCCGCAATACACCTGGTGTTGAAATTATCTGCTAGCTAGCGCGTCCTTTCAGCAACGCAATGGGCCTGCCTCTTATTCAGTCTAGTAAGCACCCAAGTGAAGTGACGTCATATCTTTTTGTGGGCGCACAGTACGTGCCAGGAAATAGGAGCATTTTACATAGCACTCAAATGTAAACACTCCATGTGAACATAACCTACGTAAGACTTTAATGGATTTCCTTTAGATGTAATATATTCAGCATGTGAAAAGATTATTTTTTGGGGTCATTTATATTTTTATTACACTCATCTGTCCAGGTTTCCTGTCCTAATATAGATGTAGCTGAACTTGACAGATAACGCACAATGATAGCACAGCACAGAAAGTTATCTCAGCTTTTTCAATTGCTTTTGTTGTGATCTAAGATCAGAAAAGATGAAAAGTTTTGATATGAAGTTAAACTCTGTTATATCCGTACATCTCCTCCCTCCAGTTATGGTTCCAATGGGATCCCAGCTCTTAAATACTGCTTTTAAGTTGCAATTTTGAGACCAGCCTGTCTCAATGGAGCCACTTCCTCCAACACCGAGTCCTGTTATCACAATTCTATCATTTCTAGCCCATCACCAGAGGCATAACTTGAAGCTTTGGGGCTCTAGTACAAAAAGTTAAATGGGCCCTCCAGCTGCCATGTGCCACTTACAATGCTGGTATATCCTTATGTGTCAGAAGGGCTTTTGGGCCTCCTCAGGCTGCAGGGCTGACTGTTACCTTTGCACCCCCTATAGCTATGCCCCTACCCACCACTTATACTTTTATGCTGTTTATTGCAGGTGCTGCCTCTATTATATTGGCTTAACTAGAATAAATAGAGCCCCACAGCGAAAAAAGATGGGCCCCCAACACCTTATGACAGGAAACTGAAACAGCAGCATAAATAGCCGTGCCTAAAGGTATGGATGATAGCGCCATATATCAGAAAACTTACATCCTAGTGCTGAGAAGCAGAAAAGTTATATTTTCATACAGAAACTTGCCAGGTTACTGCAGAATGGGCCCCTCAATCTTTGGGCCCCATAGCAGTTGTTATGGCTGCTATTGCTATAGTTATGCACATGTCTGGCATGGCTTTATTATTCTCCTATGGGGCAGAGGGAGTTTTGTGCCCCCTCAGCTACCATAGCTCACTGCACCCTATATAGCTGTGCCACTGTCCCCACACACCTGTGTATTTGGGTTTCACTTATAGATGGTTGCCTTGAATCAATTGAAACAAATAACAGATGTCAGGGAGATAAATGTGAGGACGAGTGCATTCTGTTCTGTCCGTGCATATTATTATAAATAATGCTAAATATTATATAGATTATATACGTATATAATACAGTCATCAAACTGTGGTAGATGAACTTACCAATCATTCCTGTTCCTAGAATGGCATTGATCAGGTTGAATCCAGCCCAGAAGACATTACTGGAAAACTTTCCATCCTTCTCGTGCTCCTCAATCAGTAATTGGCCATCGTCTACATCAACCTACGACAGGAAATTATATCAAATATTTGTATAAACATGTTTCATATTTAAAAACACAGCAAACACTGTATCAGTGTAATATAGTCTCGTAGCAATAGTAATAATACTCAGCCTCATTGCAGTAGGCATCATCATATAACATGTACCTGTTCCGGACAGCTGTTTGGTGTCTGTGTATTCTTCATTTTCGATGCTTCTTTTCCCCCGTTACTCTTCTCTGTTTTCAGCATAATGTCCTGTAACCTTCCAGTTTGTCATAATTTGTTCCTGCGATTCACCATGGAGAACACTACAAGTAAACCTTACGAGAGTGAACTGAAGCATGCTAAATACTTAGCCTTAAAGGCAATGACTAAAAGGATGATGTCCAATAGGAAGGTGAATGATGGTCATAAAATTCAGCAGGAAAATATAACTGAGTTCAGATTATTGATAACATGTAACTTAATAAACAGACATGGGAACCTAAGGACATTAGAGACGCCTTAATTTCATAAAACATGCCCTGCTACTGTCATCAATGAGGTTCTATCAACAGGACATAAAATAAGCAAGAACAGTCGCAGCAGAGTTAAGTGTGTCAATGTATATTTTGCATGATCTGTGTTAATATCCCATAGGGCTGTAGGTAACCCATTAAGTCAAAGTATTATATTGCATTAAATTGGAAACTGAGCTGTGCTACATCTGTGCTTTAATGGGGCTTGTAATGTGTCAGCATGAAAAGGCATGACCCTAAAATAGTGTACATCCTTCCAATAGGGACATTGGGGCTGTGTATTATGTCCCTTTGACATAAATGTCTTAAAATATTTTTCCTTGCGCAGCAGATTGTATTTACATCATGTTAGCTTTTTCTCTCTGCCTCCTAAGAGAAAAAGCTTTTTTAGTTTTCTGCCTACATAGTCATTTAACCCCTTAAACCAAATGCCTGAAAGTACTTCATGACCAGCTCATTTTATTAATTTTTGCCTCCTTGCGTTTCAACAGTCGTAACTTTTATTTTCATTTTTACTTTTACTTTTTATTTTTTCAATGACGCAGTTGTATGAGGCCTTGTTTTAATGCGGGAGAAGTTGTACTTTTTGGGGGAATAATTTAAGTTCACTTATAAATAATCGCAGAATTTGTTTTCAATTTGTTTTCAATTTTTTTTTATTATTATTTTTTACACCATTCACATTTCAACTTAATAACTTGTTAGATTAATTTACAGGTTATTACGGTCATGTGGATACCTAATGTGTGTGTGTGTGTGTGATGTATACACAATTATTTTTGTTTTAATGCGGGAGAAGTTGTACTTTTTGGGGGAATAGTTTAAGTTCACTTAAATTATTGCAGAATTTGTTTTCAATTTGTTTAAAAAAAAAAAAAAAATTAATTTTTTTACACAATTCACATTTACACAATAACTTGTTAGATTAATTCTACCTAATATGTGTATTTTGTGTGTGTGTGTGTGTGATGTCTGCACAATGATTTTCTATTAAATATTTATTTTTTTCTATACTTTCTTAGGTTTTTTTACATTTTTTTTTAAATCCCATGAACGGTTACATTGTTTTTAAAACTAAGTAATGTATTAGCGTATTCATGTATGCTAATACATTACAATCTGTGTCAGACACAGGTAGCAGTCAAGGCAGCACACAGTCTGCCCTGACTGCAGGCTTGTTACACAGACAGCCCTGGGGCTATTCTAGGTCCCCAGGGCTGATTGTTCAGATGTTCCCTGGGTTCCATTGGGTCATCGGGAGTCCCAGTCACCCGACAGCAAGGGAAAGCCCTTTAAATATACAACGGTCACGGACCATGGCAATCAAAGGTTTCCTCCGCTTCCCAGCATCTGCAGAGACTGCTCCAGGAACAGAGCTGTTAAGTACAGCTCTGTTCCCAGCGCAGCTGTGGTGCTGGGAGCTGTAAAACCCCTATGTCTGCAGCGACATCAAAAGACAATCGCTGCAGAAGAACAACCTGAAATGAACGCCGACAAAAGACAGTGGGTGGTCGTTAAGGAGATAAAGGCTTGATTTTTTTTGTGCGGGATAAGTTATATTTTTTAATAGTATTACTTCTTGTACCCTGATCATACTGGTAAAAGAAGAGAAAAAAAAATATTTGTGGGGTGGAATGTTTTCATTGTCATATTCTGAGACCATAGTCTGCGATCAAGTCATGAGGCGGGACACAATTGGGTGGCAGTATGGAATACCGCAATACTTTGTAATGGCTTAGATGCTGTATTTATGTTATTATTATTATTATTATTATTTATTTTAAAGCGCCATTGATTCCAGGGCGCTGTACATTCGAGGAGTTTACATACATTACATAAGTCAAACGAGTACAGTGATAAGGAATAATGACAATTGGCACGACAGAGGGAGAGAGGACCCTACCCCGAGGGCTTACAATCTACAAGGAGGGGAAAGAGACAGAGGTGAGGGGCAGACATGTCTGTGGAGGAAGTAGTGACAAGTTTATGAAGGTTAAAGGCAAGCTGAAGAAATGGTTTTCAGGTTGCTTTTGAAGCTGGTGAAAGTGAGGAGAGTCTGATGTGTTGGGCAGTGAGATTCCAGAGTGTGGGTGAAGCACTGGAGAAGTCTGGAGACGGTTGTGTGATGAGCTAGATAAGGGGAGAGCAGAGGAGAAGGTCCTGTGAGGAGCGGAGGTTGCGTGAGGGGAGATATCTGGAATTAAGGCAGAGATGTATGGAGGGAGAGGTCATTGGAGAGCCTTGTAGGTCATGGTTAGTAGCTTGAAATGAATTCGCTGGGCAATGGAAAGCCAGTGAAGGGATTGGCAGAGGGGAGAGGCAGAGGAGTAGCGAGGAGGGAGGTGGATAAGACGGGCAGCAGAGTTAAGGATGGATTGGAGGGGAGCGAGGGTGCTAGCTGGGAGGCCACTGAGAAAGGATGTTGCAGTAGTCTAGGCGGGAGATGACAAGGGCAATGGACCAGCATTTTTGTAGTGTCATAGCCGAGGAATGAGCGGATGCGAGAGATGTTTTTCAGGTGGAGGCGGCAGGCAGAGGTGAGGGTTTGGATGTGTGGTTTGAAAGATAAAGCAGAGTCTAGGATTACCCCAAGACAGCGGACTGTTGTTGACTGTCAAAAGAGGAAAAATCTCTCCTTGAGGAGAGGAACCAATAAATTGGTCAGTTTGAGGGTTTACTCACCATTCAGACCTCAATGACTGTTTTGCATAAAGCAAAGGCTTATGGGAAAAGAGCTGTGGAGCTCCACAGCACACTCTATTGGATGTAGTTATCCTCAGTTCACATGTAGCTTGCAGGAGCCTACCAATGTGAAAGCGATTTGAGCCAAACCAGTTAAGTTCAACTACAGACAGCTGTTTCGGGGGTATTTGTCCCCTCGTCAGTGCAATGTAGAACTTACTGGTTGGCTGGATGAGAGGCAGGAGTGGCTTCCAAAGGAGAAAAATCTCTCCTCGAGGAGAGGAACCAATAAATTGGTCGGTGTGAGGGTTTACTTGCCATTCAGAGCTCACTGACTGTTTTGCACATGACTGTTTTTGTTATGTTGACTATGGCATATAAGTAGTTAAACTGGCTGGATCAGCATTATCTCTGGCGCCAGCTGATAAGGGCAGGTGCTGACTATAACTCACAGCCAGGACCTGCCTTGTATGGAGTGGACTTAGTCCGTGAGCCCACTCACTTCATCCTTAATGACAATGTCATGCTATTACGTGGAGCTAAACTGAACCAAAGGCTTAAATGCTACTTTACAGAAATTCACAAATCTTTATTATTCATAGTCAAATTCACTTCACTGTTACCTACCAACCTGTTCCCCTTTCACCACTATTTAGCCCAGATCCTGATGATTTCCCTTTACCACTTCCTGATCCCAATCACTGGCTGAGCTGGGATTGGGTAGTAAGAGGCTTGTTTCAAATTTCTCATGAAGTCTGACCATTTTAAATACTAAGGGTGCATTTACACAGCAAAGACCAAATACTGGTCAGATTTCCCGACCGGTATTTAGTCTTTTTTTGTCATGTAAGGGGATGGCTTTTGTCCGTGGTTTGCGGATTCAGGCTGTCCCCCTTCGCACCCACATGTTCAAGTTCTGCCCAAAAAAACTGGTGGAAGAATGAACATGTTCCAAGTTTTTTTGACTGCCGACGGTGTGAAAAAACGCTGCAAACCGTCTAAAAAACCAACCAATAACCCTTGCCATGGGGACAAGCCCTAAAATAAATTGCCAGACAAACCCTTTAAGATTGTAAGGCTTTTGGACAGGGAAAGGTTATAGGAAGGGCACAAGGAGCACATGGTTTGGCTCCTTCACAACTTGGAACACCTAAGGGACCTCCAGTCACCCTCAATGCCCAGTTCTGTCTGTTTTTCAATGGAAGGGGGACTTTAGTCTCACTCTGGCTTACCCTGCCTAAGCAGGGCAACAGCCCCGAAAAGAGCGACACCGCGCTCGAACTTCTTCCTGCGCTGCACCTAGTAAAACCTCTGCTGAACAGACAGAAGACAAACATACGACAAATGAGGAACAGATGCCACAGAAAGCAAATAGGAATAGTCGTACGAGCTGAGGTTAAACCAGGAGAATGCAAAGTACAAAGGGACAGAGTGGGTGAGTAACCAGAGGACAAGCCAAAATCCAAAAACCAGTAAACTGATACAGCAGAGCAAAACCAGACAGCTAGGATACTAAAGCAATCACCAGCAGAGACTGGAGTACAGGAAGGGGTTTAAATACCCTGCTCCAGCCAGGGATTAGCTCAAGTGCTTAACCCATCAAGCACCAAGCCACACCCTGGCTGAGGCAGAAACAGAATCCTTAAAGGGCCAGCATCGCAGTCCTGACAGTCAAATTTTCTTTTTATTAAATACCTGTTTGGCATTGGTATTTACGACATGCTAACTAACTATTAAATATTCAAGAGGAATGTTAAATCATACTATCACTGCAATGGAAATATTCCCCTTATCTAAAATATAACCTTTATTGTCTCAATTTTAAAATATTTATTAATACCCTTTTACAAACGTGCTCAACGCAAAATACCAAAACAAAAATAATGAAACGTATGTGTTATTTGTCAAAAGATGATGTTGTTAGTATGTTCCCTCTGGGCCCTATCTGTCAGCGGAATAATCGCCCTGATAAAGGGCGGTCCCACTTTAACAGTCAGAAACACAGGGTTTAAACACAAAAATTCTCAGAAATCCAGACGCGTTTCCCCCCTATAAAAAGAGGTTCATCAGGGGATCAAATGCATAATCTGTAAAATATGAGAATGACACTTATTACAATATACTTCTACACTTTAGACTAAGATTATGTTAAAATCTTATACTTATCTCATTCCCGTGACTATGTTAGCTGCCATCTGGGATTATCCTACAATCAGGTAATGGCACCTCCAGATGAGGGAAGAGGCGGGGAAGATGAGTGCCCCGTCCCTTTATATAGCACGTGCGGCCCCCTAGTATGTATAAGGAATACTATGCCCCTTGAAGTACAATCTATCCATATCTAAATATTGTGTCACTATACCTGTTATGGTTCGTTGCTAATAGTTGCTTTACTAGTCCAATTTCTCCTACATGTGTCCACACATGTATGTCTCACTCGGCGTGCTCAGTGTGGAACTGCGCATGTGCGGAAGCTCCTCTCGAGTAACCGGAAGCTCTTCGCACAAGCCGGGCAGAGCCGCATACTTCGCTCTCTGCTCGGGGACTCCGGCAAATAGCCGACTCCGACAACCTCCGGAGTATACACGAGGACGCCAGCCCAATTCCAGATCTCTTCAAATTGATATACCACAATCAAATCATGACGCTGTCAAGTCGGTAATCTTCAAGATCTTTTTGAAAAAACTGAAGACATCATTTTAGGCCATCCGGTCAATGTTTTGGCTCATCATGATATACAAGAGATCCTGAAACAGTCGCAGCAACCTCATCTCAGTAAACAGCGCCATCTCCGTATACAATGCCCATTACTGATGCCTGAAAATGTCACTTTGAAGAGATGTACTACTCTCAACCCAGCCACTCTGCTTCCTCTCTGAAGGGGGGAAGATGAAGATCATTTACCACAGATGAAGACCAGACTGCAGCGGATGAACCTCTTCATGACTGTCTTGAACAAATGGAGGCTGAAACCTCCCATCTTCCTACTGTCTCTACATCCAAGTTGGAGAGCCCAAACTATGTCTTCTTCACAGATGGATCCAGATATGTGGATGATCAAGGACGAGTCCATACAGGATTTGGTGTGGTTATCCTGAAAGAAACCGTGAAAGCTGCATCTTTACCTTTGAGAATACCAGCTCAAGAAGGTGAACTCTGGGCTGTAACGGAAGCTTGTAAGCTCGCTGAAGAAAAGACCCTGAACATATACACCGACTCAGCCTATGACTTTGGCCTGAAGTGGGCCCTGCGAGGTTTCCAGAGAGCTAGTGGAACGCCCATCAAGAATCAAGAAGCCATTCAGACTCTGATGCATGCTCTCAAATTGCCAGCTCAAGTGGCCATTTTGAAGACTAAAAGCCCATGGAAGAAAAGAGACAGTGGAAGTGGAAGGCACCTACAGAGCAGACTTGGCTGCAAAGGCCACAGCTCTCTTCCCAGAGATTCAAGAGGAAGCAGGAGTGGCTGTATATGTGCTGACCAGAGCAGAGAAGAAAGAAGGAGAATGTGAGAAGAAAGAAGGAGAATATGAGAAGAAGGAAAGAAGAAGGTGAGAAGAAGAAAGAAGGAAAGAAGAAGGTGAGAAGAAGAAAGAAGAAGGAAAGAATAGAGAGGAACAAGAAGAGAAGAACCAAGGACAAGATGCATTGAATCCAGGTGTTCACCTGTTGAGACAATCACAAACAAATTGAACAAGCCCGAAGGAAAGGAAAAGTTGGGAGGAATTGGGAGCAGAGATATTCTAGAGGAAAGACAATAGACATTGTTTACCAAGGGCATTATATCCAGCTGTAGTACAATGGGCTCATAGTACTACCCACAGAGGAACTAACCAGATGATTTCTTCAATCAACAAGATATACCTAGCACCCAGAATCTTCATTTCCACGGCAAGTAGCCATGCTAGAAGTTGTGAAATATGCAATACTTGTAACCCAGGAGGACTGATGCCAACACAAAGGAAGTATTTGGCTAAACACTATATCCTCTCCAGCGGATCCAGATTGAACACATTGAATTACCCAAGAGTGGAAAGTACAAGTAGTGGTGGTGGATATGTTCTCAGGATGGCCTGAAGTCTACCCAGTTACCAACATGACTGCCAGAACCACCGTGAAGAAACTATTGACTGAATTGATATGCAGATTTGGGATCCCTGAGGTTATTAAATCTGACCAAGGACCTGCCTTCACTGCAGAAGTAACCAGACATTTGGAAACTAGTAGGAGCTGACCTCGGCCTGCACACCCCCTACCATCACGAATTCAGCAGGAAAGTGGAAAGAATGAACGCCACTCTGAAGAACAAAAATGCTGAAAGCTAGCAAATAAACATCTCTTCCCTGGCCCGAGATCCTACCCATTGCACTCTATTCTGTCAGAAATACCCCTAGGTAGCCCCACTGGTCTCACTCCTCAGGAGATAGTATTCTCAGGCCCACCCAGATTAGGGAGGTTTCACACATAGCAGTTGAGTGCAGGGAATGATAGCCTTGTAAAATATGTTATAAATCTGTGTAATGAATTGAAACTAATCCATGCCATAGTGTTCTCCTCCATTCCAGATCCAGACTCTGATCAAAGCTACAACCTGGTGACTTTGTGTGGGTGCAGAAACACATCAGAGATTCTCTGGAGCCCAGATTTGACCATACCAAGTACTCCTGATGTCCCCAACCTCAATGAAACTTGAAGGAAGACCCACCTGGGTGCATGCTTCACACTGCAAGAAAGTGACTGCGACCAATAAGTCATCATGAACTTTTCCCTTATCCTTTCATATGTTTTTCTAGTCTGGATGTTTGTAAAAAATGCAGACGGGACAACAAAGGGGGGTGCCTGATGAATTCAAAGCTAGGGATCAGGTCAAAGCAGGGTTTGAATCACTTACGCCCCAGATAACAACCAACAAAAGTGTGAACTGGGTAAATTGCATCTATTATAATCAACAGAGGTTTGATAATTACACCCGAGATGCCTTACAAGGTATAGCTGAATAGTAAGTGCCACCTCCATCATGACTCTCCAGAATCATTGAAGGTTATGAAATTGTAAACAATCCACAGATGCCTCTGCTGGGGACTGCTCTGAGGTGGCACCTAGTGGTTGTTGGTCAACTCTCATCCTTACCATCAAAGGCTCTGGGAGGAGGCCGGCGGTTGCTTGGTTACGCCCCTTGGAGCAAGCCTGGCAGTGGTTCAGTGGGTTCAACACCCGCTCCACCTGTTCACCCTGCTGTCTAAGGAGAGTGACCTTTACCCATTCTTGTTCAGTTTAGGGAAGATCATCAATCATCATTCCCGCTCTAGGGGGGAGCGTTAGAGCAGATTTTGATATTTTTAGGGGGGACTGTCAAGTCGGTAATTTAAGGAAAAAAACATCAAAAGTCTGTTTCATCATTATATTCTTATTAAGCTCATCAGATAGTTTGTTAAACTGCTTTTACTGCTATACATCCTTATCGAACTATCAGATGTTTCTCACACAGCTTTTCTTGAGACAGATGCGGTGTCTGCTAGAACCAAGAAAGTCAAGGCCTTCCTCCTCCCCCCATATGATACAGAGGAGAGTTTGGGAATGTGTCATATCAGCTAATGCTTCATACGTACATGCAAATTATAACTGTCTCTTAGCAACCACCAATTAACCAATCATGTAGTGATAAAATAGTCATGTGATTAAAAAGTTCTATTGGAATGTAATTTACGGTGATTAAACTTCCGACTTCATGTCCCAGCCAAGCGTATGGGTCATACTTCTCGATCTCCGGCTGCCGGCAGCAATAATAATAATATAATTCGGAGGAGGTATTTAACTGGATAAGGAGTGGAATAAAGAGAATTTCTACACCTGATTTTATAATCTTGACAACACTGTTATATCTTTCAACCTTTACCTCAATGCATCATGCAATTGTACTATTAAATGCATTCCTAATACGATATTCACCCTATATGATACACCTATACTATTATGTGATACTAAACCCTAAACCTATTACTATTACTAGTCCTAACCATAATTCTAACTCTATCTTAATTCTATCTCTAACCCTAATCCCCACCTTCTCCCTATCCCTAACTATAACCCTAACCCTACCCCTAACCCAAATATTAACCCTAATCCTAACCCTACCTCTATCCTTAACCCTAACCTAAACTTAACCCTATTTTTTTATGCTACCCCTAACTATATTCCTAACCCTAATATAAAAGGTGGTCTTATATTCCTTTTACATTGGGTATAAAACTATAATTAGATGTTTTAAATCGATATACAGGGCCACTCAATGCTATATATGGGGGATTTATTACAGATGTCCCGCTGGGGCTTATGTTAACCCCATTGAGCATACATCCAAACTGATATTAAAAAGTTGGGGCCAAAACAAACAAATGGGCCCAATCGGCCAGTCCCATACTCAAATACAGTATGTACAGTGACCAAAGTGGAGTGCAGAAGCAAGAATTAGAAATTATTTTCAATACGAGTATTACCATATTATTCATAAGAAGCAACCAAAATACATAGATTCGTTAAGTCCCTGAGGGCTAACAGATTGGAGTCGGGAAGGAATTTTTCCCTAAAATGAGGACAATTGGCTTCTACCTCATTGGTGGTTTTTGACTTCCTCTGGATCAACAACTTAGCATAGCAGGCTGAACTGGATGGACGTCTCGTCTTTTTTCGGCCTTACAAACTATGAAACTATGAAACTATAACAGTTTGCATTCGATGAATCCATTGAGTTTCTTTACATAATATCCTATTATCCAAATCTCCTCCCCTAGAGGAGGGTCTAATGACTTCAATAATCATAAATTTCAATTAATTACTATCCCCATCGTGAAATTCATGTACATGCCTCGCCAGGGAGTGTCTCGTCTGTGGCGGATATCTCCTAGATATTCCCCTATCCTCCACCTAAAAGCACTTTTCGTTTTTCCAATATAATCATAAGGGCACGAACATCTACATAAATAAACTACCCCCTCTGTTCTACAATTGGCAAAATCCTGTATGGTAAATTGCTTCTTATTAAAGGCACTATTGAATGTCTTGCCCTGTTGGATATAAGGGCAGGCCACACATGTATTTACGACCCATGAGCCTACACTAAAGAGGTGAGACTTATTGCCCCAAAATTAAGAAATAGGAGAAGGCTTCCAGCTTCTATGTTAAGCAACGTGGGCCCCAACTGAAGTGAGGAACAGCACCGTTTCTCATGGATTTAGATGCCGCGGCCATCTTGCCAGCTACGTAGCGGGATCGCGCTGCAATCCAGGCACAGGGCCCCTTAAAGGCATTAGGACATACTCATATGTCCAATGTCGATAAGGGGTTAAAAGCTATTTAAACTGGCCTGTCTGTGCCAAAGTTCATACATGCCCCCTAATACCATAAATGCCATCATTCTTTGGGGCCCTGGGTTACAGATTTTTCTTTTGGGGCTGAAAAGTTTTATGTTACAAATTTAAAAACACAGAGCCTTATATTATACCTGTGTCTGCAGCTAAGAGAAATGTGCTGTATTACTCGACTAAGATATCAATCCATGTCTTATGCTTACATAAAGGTCCTCATAATATTCTTTATCTTTTTTAGGACAACATTTGTGGACCACCAAATATGCATTCTGAGCTTAGATAAGCAAGATGCCACCTAATACTGGCAGCCACCATGCTGTCCCAGAAACTGATAGAGTTACAAAACTGCCAAAACACAGAAGACTTGCCGAGTCTCTGTAGGTTATCTGCAGAATTATGGAAAACCATGCTTAAGACATTGCAATATCAATAAGATGAACAAAATGTCAAATCAAGGGATATAACATGTAGTATTGTTCTTCAGGCAACATCATTTAAGTCGGTTTTTGTGTCAGTCTGACAGATTCTCAGCATTTGGATTGATGGATACCCAGACATAAGTATATTATACATGGTTTCCAGCACTGGAGAGTCATTTCCAGGAACATTTGGTTGTTGATAGACAGATGATATTATGCAATGACCACTGAAAATGAGCATAATCCAATTACACTGTGTTCTTCTGAAGATCACTATGTGAGTTTCTTCTTTTAAATAATATAATAAATTTTCCTCTGACGTGCACCCACAGTAATCATGACTTTTATTTCTCTATGGGTTGCTGGTGAAGTCTATACCAGGTAACTGAATGAAGCTAATGCTGGGTCTGATTATTGCTCATTTTAACACCAAAGTTTTATTCAGTATTTAACATATATTATCTTATTATTACTAATTTCTTAGAACATCTGTTGCTATTATAACCTTAAAGTGAATTGATGGTTTATGTGCTGATTAATTTTTGCAGTGTTTTCTGATATATATCTTAAGTATAGATAAAATGTTAAATGATAACATTGTGACTGCCTGCTTGCTTCATGTGATGGCATACAGGAGCCTACTACAAACTGTTGTATATTAAATTTAACAATAATGCGGTATGCAGTGAGCTCCCTTGGTGGAGGATGCGGGCAGGCAGAATATTGGCATTCAACTGTATGATTGGCTATAAAGAGAATATGGAGATTCCTTCCAGACAACCTGGGCAATAATTTCTATACAGATATACAGTATCTCACAATAGTGAGTACACTCCTTACATTTTTGTAAATATTGTATTTTATCTTGTAATGAGACAACACTGAAGATATGACACTTTGATACAATGTAAAGTAGTCAGTGTACAGCTTGTATAACAGTGTAAATTTGGTGTGCCCTCAAAGTAGCTCAACACAGAGCCATCTGTCTGACTGCATCGCACAACTGCTGGAGGTAGCATGGAGGATCTATAGAGCCAACATGATAAATGAGTTGGTTCTATGGATGTTCAACTGGATTCAGATGTGGAGAATCAGGAGGCCAGGGTATTACTTAGAAGTTTAGTTATGCTCTTCATACTAGCCGTGTAATTTGTCCTATTGTCTTGCTGGAAGATCTCATCCGCCTGATGGAAGATGATTAAGATGTGTAGGTATACGTGATCCGTGAAGATGGATCTGTACCCAAATTGGTTGACATTGCCTTCTACATGAATAAGTAGGAACAGAAAAGAACATTCCACAGACTGTGGCGCTGCCACACCCAGTTTATATTCTTTCAGCAGTGGTTGCAGAGCATTTGTTCTCTGATGTCAATGTCCAATCATTTGATAAAGAAGAAAATGTGACTGATTGGTGAAGTCTATAATACATGACAAAAAACTTTGAGATTCTTAGTTCACATGTTTTGATCAAAAAATGCTTATGCAACCCCCGGCTTACAACGGGATCTCAAGGCGGGTGGTCCTACTCTATCTTTACCTCTCACTAGAGTCAAATTCAGACTTCTCATTGGGTCAACAGACCTCAATAATCCAGAGAAAAAAAAAAAAGCACCAACCTTGCAAGCATACTGCACTGATATAACAACCAGTGGTGGTGGGCGGGGTGCAAGAGACCAAATTGGAGGCATCCATTCCTCCCTCTATAAATTAAGAGCAATATATGCCAAATACAACGTATAGTTCTACACAAAAAATTTTTCTGAAAAACACAATGTGAACCTGAGTGCCACTCGCTTGGTTGTGGCATATATATATATATATATATATATATATATATATATATATATATATATATATATATTAATATATATATATATTATACACCGATTCCAATACCAGTGGCACACCAACTGCTAAAGGGTTATACAATACATGGAAACCTTTAAAGAAGCATTTATGCTATCTATCATACATGGAAAAAACTTTGAGATTTTTAGTTCACATGTTTTGATCAAAAAATGCTTATGCCACCCCCGGCTTGCAACGGGATCTCAAGGCGGGTGGTCTGATGTCAATGTCCAATCATTTGATAAAGAAAAAAATGTGACTCATTGGTGAAGTGACTTCCTTCATGAGCCATGCTCTACCGACATCCATAGTAGTAACTGGTCATAAAAATATAAATTTCTGGCTGTGTAAATTTCTCACAGCTTTAATTGTAATGGGATAGTAAAGGGGTATTTCCCGATATCACCAGTCAGAGCCCTTCTCTTCTGAATGGTGAGGTCAGGAATCATTTTCTTGACCGTGCATGGTCTTTTGTAATCACCTACCACAAACCCTTTGCTGTTTTTATATGGTGCTATTTGTGGTCCCTTCAAGAAAAATTTCTTATGAAAGATTTGTTGAGCAATGTCAAACCCTGCAACAAAAACCGTACCAGAATTCTTTGAGGGTCTCACAAAGAAGATGCTTCTAACAATGTTAAGTTTATGACAGCTAGAAAGCTGGGCTTCTTCAGGGCAGGTAGGCGCCGGCGCTGTCCTGCTTAAAACAATACATGTTTGAAGACTAATGGTTTATAATTCCACAGGGCATGATTATTAGAAAACAAAAAACAGAACACGTGTCGGTAATGACGCATTTCATATCTGAACAGGACACTTGATCAGATTCAGAATCCTGTTCGGATATGAAACAAGTCATTCCTAGTACCTGTTGTATGTTCTCTAATAAACCAGTCACAGATATATAAAATATGCCATAAAAAGGGACATATAAAGTTATGCTGTAAATGACAAATTGTGCTGCAAATAAATCCAATGGACAGCTTACTGTACCAATAGCCCTGGAGTTTTTTTTAGTTGCACTAGAAAAAAGGACAGAGAGGGAATTATAAAGGGGTTTTTTCTCACTACAAAATCTTTCCCAAATTTATGGGGGCATAAAAAAAGCATTTTTGAAATTTGGGGTTGCTTTACCTAAGTCATTTTAGTATACAAAATGAGCTTTTCTGTGCATCTGTTTTCTTTTTTTTTTTTTTTTTTTTTTCCGCTGCGCATCGGGACCGCCCCTTTTCCTTGATTGCTAGTCGGGACCCCCCCCCAGAGGATTCCGCCCCGGACATCCCCCTGCCTGTATTGGCTACTGACTTTCATTCACCTGGGGATACCCCCCCAGACGGAACACCCCCTCCTGTTTTTTGGCTGCCTGCACACCTGTGCTTACTCCCACTGACTGTTAAAACCAAAGTGAAACCACTACTAAAAGGGCTACTGGCCTATACCATCTCCCAATCAAAGGTGAATGATCTGGCTAATTATGACGTTTAACTCATAGATCCTCCATAAAACCAGTTTATGCGGTTTCCCTCCAATAACACAGCCCACACAGCCCCTCCTCCTGATAAAAGGGGGGGGAAAAGGGGGGGCAGGTCATCCTCACATGGTTTTCATCATTCGGCTGTGTGTATAACTGGTTAAACTAGCAAGGACTTGGGGGACCTGGAATAAAGGGGCTCGCAACCAAGAAAATCGCAGAGCGCAGATCTTTTTTTCCCCGAACCTTCCCCTTTCACTGCAAAACAAAGATAGTCACAGTTCTTTAAAAAAGGGAGAGACACACTCCTGGCAGAGAGACACCCTGCTAGAAAAGAGACCCACCTGCTGAATGAAAACCCCCGGGATTTAAAAAATTAAATCTCTAAAATTTAGCGAAGACACGAACCTTCAAACGAAAAAAACCACTTAAAGGGGGTTTTTGCCAATGAATGTTGCGTGGGACCTCCAAAATGGGTTTTTAATCCGTTTCCTAATTATGTGTTTAAAAAATTCAGTCTGAGAGAGCAACCCCCCTTTTTACCTGCCCTTGGTTCTTCAAAGTTTTGTATTAATACGGCCTGCGCGGAGAAAAACTTTTCTAGAACGGGAGCTGCGAAGTTTTAAAGGCCTGGGGTAGCAATAGTTTTCTTTTATACAAATAAAACTATTGTAGTTGTTTAGATCCCTGCTTTATCTGATGACAAAGAACATGAAAGCTTTCAAGCTGCTGAGGGGAAAAATTTTTTTTTAAAAAACCCCTTTTTTGATTATTAGTGAACATTTCCCCGACCCCTTTTTTCCCCCCTTTTCCCCTCCCTTTTTTTTTCCCGTCCCTGATTTGTTTACATTAGCTTCTTCAATAAAGGGTCCTCCTGGCCCAAACCCCTTTAAAAAGGGAAAAAACACTGTTTTAAAAAGGCACAGGAAAAACGTCTAATAAATTCATGCATCTTTTAATTTCTGTACCCTGTTAAAAAAAAAAAAAATGGAATTTTAATTTTGGGTTTTTGGGGTTTTTTTGGGAAAATAATTTTTTAATTTTTGGAAAATTTTTTTTAAAATTAAATATTTTTTTAAGTTTTTTTTAAAAAAATTTTAGAAAATAAAAAATTTTTTTTAAGTTTTTTTTTATTTTAATTTGAAAATTTAAATTAAAAAATTTTTTTTTAAAAAAAAAAATTTTCTTAAGAAATATTTTTAAAAGGGTTTTAAAGTAATTTTAAAAAAAAAAAAAAAAAGGGGGGGTTTTTTTTGTTTTTTTTTTAATTTTTTGAATTTTAATTTTTTTTTAAAATTATAAAAAATTTTTGGGGGAAACCCCCCCTTTAAATTTTTAAAAAAATTGGGAAAAAGGGGGGTTTTTTTTTTAAAAGAAAAATTTTTTTTAAAATTTTTTTTTATTTAAATTTTTTTTTTAAAAATTTTTTTAATAAAACTTTTTTTTATTTTTAAAATTTTTTTTTTTGGAATTTTTTTAAATTTTTTTATTCTAATTTAAAAAATCTAATAAAATTTTTGTTTTTTATTATTCCTAGAAAAAATTTTTTTGGAAAACAAAAAAAATTTTTTTTTTTCCCATAAATTTCAAAAATAAATTTTTGAAGTTTAATTTTTTTTTTTCATTTTAAGGAATTTTTTGGTGGATTATTATTGTTTTAAAAGGGGTTATTAAATTTTACGTTAATAATTTTTTTTAATTTTTTTTTTAAAGATGTTTAAATTAAAGGGGGATTTTTTTAATTTTGGATTTTTTTTTTAAAATACTTAATTTATCTGTTGTACTTTATTTTTATTTGGGGGTTTTTATTTTTTTAAAAAAATTTTTTAAATTTTTTTGGGGGAATGTTGGTTTATTTTTGATTTATTTTTAAAAAAACCCCCTTTTAAATTTTTTAAATTTGTAGTTTTAGGGGGCGTTTGGGTTTTTTTTTTTTTAAAAAAATATTTAATTTTTTTTATTTATTGAAATTTTTTTTTAATTTTTTTAAAAAGGTGAGTTATTAAAAATTGGGTTTTTTTTATTTTTTATTTTTTTTTTGTGGGGGGGGGGGGGGGGGGGTTTTTTTTTGGGGGGGTTGTTTTTTTTTTTTTTTTTTTTTTTTTTTTTTGGGGTTTTTTTTTTTGTTTTTTTTTTTTTTGGGGTTTTTTTTTTTTTTTTTTGGTTTTTTAAAATTTAAAAATTTTTAATTTTAAAATTTTTGGGGTTTTTTTTTTTTTGTTATAATATTTTAAATTTTTTTATTTTTTAAATAGGGGTTTTTGTTTTTTAAACCAAAAATTAAAAAAATTTTTTATTTTAAAACATT
The DNA here is from genome assembly GCA_025379985.1 of Phyllomedusa bahiana. Lineage (NCBI taxonomy): Eukaryota > Metazoa > Chordata > Amphibia > Anura > Hylidae > Phyllomedusa > Phyllomedusa bahiana. The sequence continues at coordinate 66,858 of JAODAL010004222.1, read as the reverse complement.
TCTTACAATATATTTTAAAAAATCATGGGAAAAAATAAAAAAAAATTTTCAAAAAATTTTTCATGGTTTTAATAAAAAAAAATAACTGTATGGGCTGGACACTGTTATGTGGCACGTATGGCGGGCACTGTTATATGGGGGCACTAGGGCTGACACTGTTACGGTGGACACTGTATGGCTGGCACTGTTATGGTAGTACTGTATGGCTGGCATTATTATGATTGGTATTGTATGACAGGCACTGGTGCATTAGCGGAACTGTAAGGTGGCACGGTACGGTAGCACGGTATGCTGCAGTTTTATGGGCACTGTATAAAACAGCTGGTACTGTATGGCTGACTCTGTATAGCTGGCACAGTATGTGGTCACAGTATGGCTGGCACTGTTATGGTGACCACTGCTTTGGCTGCACAGTTATGGGCACTGTATGGCTGGCAGTGTTATGGGGGCACTGTACAGCTGGTACTGTTATGCTGGACTCTGTATAGCTGGCACTGTTATGGTGGGCACTGTATGGCTGGCACTGTTATGGTGGACACTGTTTGGCTGGCACTGTTATGGTGGGCACTGTATGGCTGGCACTGTTACGGTGGCTCGATGGCTGACACTTTACGTTGAACATTGTATGGCTGCACAGTTTAGGTGACTCGTATGGCCTGGCACGTAATGTTGACACTGATAAGGCTGGGCACGTTTTGGGGGAACTGTATTCGGGCACGGTTACGTGCACTAATGGCGGCACTGTTACGGTGTACACAGTTTGCTGAAACTGTTTATGGGTGGGCACTCTGTACGGAAGGCACTGTTATGGATGGTACTATGCTGACACTGTACGGTGGACCCTATGGCAGCACGTTAGGGATGGCACGTATGGCTGGCACAATAGGGCTGTATTTGATATTTTAAGCAACCTACATGAGCAATCCAATAAAAACAGCTTTTTTATTCTTATATCTGGATTTCTTTCACAAATGAGTATTTCTGACAAAATCATGGCAGACCCACAAGATAATAAAAAATATACCATAACATTTTCTGATAGGTTCCAGACTCCACAGAGGAGGATATGTTTAAGAGGAGGCCATATATGTGTGTAACCCCAAAACAGGCACCTCATATTCTCTTTCTGGAGCACTGAGCAGGGGATCCCACATTCTGATCTCTGGCAATAACCAAAGTGGAACCAAGACTCCTTAGCCATTTTGGATATTTACAATTGAAGTGCCATAAAGGTCTCAGATGAGGAATACCCCTCTAAGATTTACTATGGCCCCTGGGAGAGACACATTATGGCAATATGGCCCTTGGACCAGAAAGTGTTGTGCGCACCTGTCATACAGGCTTCATTGTGATCTTACAATGATGTTACATTTTATTCTCAGTGTTCTGTTTTGCTATTTTAAGTTTTTTTCTATATTCCCAATGTTTCATTATGGATGTCATGTTTTTATTTCCAGACAGTGTTCTGTTTTGCTGTTGTAAGTATTTTTCTTACAGATTTCTTATGAAGTCACAAGAGCTTGTTTTTTATTGCTGGGGTGGGGGGGGGGGGTGACGAGTGTGCCATTATAGGTTACTCAAATTTTCTACTATCATCAATGTCCCATTGGAAAGTTACTATGATATTTTTACTATTAGGCAGTAAAATTTCTATTGTGAATTGTTTGCATCTTTATTTCCAGCCTTTGCTTGTGATGTCATCATTGTACTGGTTTCATTACCAGTGTTCTCTTGTAGTCAGTGGTATAACTACCACTGTAGCAGGCATAGCGGCTACTACGGAGCCTGCCGCCATAGGGGCCTGCCACCATATGGGACCCGCCCCAGCCAGCACTACATGCTGAAGAACACCCAGGCCCTCAGTCCCTAGACCTTAGACGTACTAGATGTCGGTTGTGCGTCTTCCTGGCAGGATGCAAATGACATCATATCACACACCGCTACCTGGGCTTCACAAGAATATTTCTGCCTGCTGCTCCGTAAGGGAATGGGGAAGAGAAGTTATTTATTTTGTTCTCACTAATGTTGGACCCTACATATCGACCTACCTGGCACCTGTCTGCTGCCTACCTACCTACCTATAGCCTACCTATGTACCTGGAGCCTAATTACTGCCTACCTACCTACCGAGGGCCAATCTACTGACCTACCTATGGCTTACCTGCCTGTGTCCTAGCTGCTACCAAGCTACCAAACTTACCTAGGACCAATCTTCCTCACTGTAGCCTACCTACATAATTGGGACCTATCATTCCCGGGGGCCCTAATGCCCCCCTCCCTATTGGACCTATTACTGCCTCCCAAATTTGGGGCATACCCCCAAACCTGGGCAAAAAGGGCCACTGGGGCCTGACTTCCCCCTTACCTGGCAATTTGTTTTGAGGTGGGTGCAGGAGGAGGTGCTGGAAAAGTAAGGATTCTGAGATATTTGTGTCCAAAGTGCAGGGATGAGTTGCGGCCTGAGAGAAATCATTGTGACAGATGCAGAAGAAAAGGGAAAGTGAACTACTCATCAGAAATAAACGCACCTTGATACCTGAATGTACTGAATGTAACTTTTATGTCTACAACCTGTGTAACTGAATCTCCCATTATATGGTCACTGTATAGAGATAATATACAGTCTGCAGAGCTAGTGTACAACTGCTATCTACCACTGCACTGTATCTATAACTGCACACTTCTACCACTATAGTGGTAGATATCAGTGTACACAGGCTCTATAGACAAATAAGTAATTACAGTGCAGTTATAGATATAGTCATTGTATGGCAGTACTATCGGTCTTTGTATATTGATCTTAATTCATTGAAAATGAATTTTTAGTCACTGTGATGGTAATTTGTGGTCATATTGTGGCGCTATATTCAAGTCTAAGGAGATTTTAAGTATTTGTTGGTTGTTAAAAGAGGATTTGTTTGGGTAGCAGTATCTGGTGATGGGAGGGTGGGGAATTTGCTCCTTGTTTCTCTAGTAACGCAGACTATCTTTAAAAGAGGTCCCGAAATGTGGCGGGGAAGGTCTGGCGGGGATTTGTAGGGGGTCCAGCCTTCTTATTACGCCCCTGCTTGTAATGTTATAATGAGGTTTTGTTTGTATTCCCTCAGAGTGTTTCATTGTGATGTCACAGCAGTGAATGCTAAAATTAGTATTCAGGTTTGAATAAAAATCAAAAAAAACACTGTTGTGTCATCACGGATAGTGTTTCACTGTGATTTTACAATAGACTTTCTTCTGCCTAAGGGCAGTCACCGTATGTTATGACATCACATGGATGATGTCGTCTTAGGGGTAATAATGTCGCAGATGATGACATTACTGGCAATGGTAGTGAGACCCCAGAATTTGTGATGATATAAAAACTGATATGGGTTTTTAGTCAGCAATGACATCACTGGTATTGCCATCCAAGGTTTGACTAGTTAGTTCTTCAGCTACTAAACATAACTGTCCATAGCTGCACTATGATGCATTTTCCCTTTTGTTTTTCCCCCTTTTTTTGCCTTTCTCCCCAAAAAAATCCCCAGCCTTCCCAGGGGAACATAGTGCCCAGGGACCCACCAAGAGTTTCACCTGCTTCCCTGTGGGCTAGACTGAATCTGTTACCATCAATATTAACAAGCACAAGACCACAACTTCCCGAAAGCTATGTGGCTGACTTGAGTTAATGTGGTATATGCCCAAGGGTTTTTTGAAAATTTTTAAACTCCATGCAATGTGGGGCGACCCTCAATCTTGCTGATGTTACATTGGGGGGTTGTAGGGAAAATTTTTTTTGTATTTACATTTCATGGGGTTTTTGAATGTTTATAACAATAATATGGTGAAAATGCTTTAGGGATGACTCTGGTTTAAAAAAACATTGGGCGACATTTAAATTGGCGCGACAGGCCAGTCTAAATGCTTTAAGGGGTAGAAGTGCCGAATGTATGAAGTTTTTTGCAGGGCATCATCAGGCATGTAAAACCAAAACCAAAATTCTGGCAAAACCAGGCACCACCTTTCCCCTGGCTGGGGCGGGTTCTTCTGCGGGCCATACTACAGGGGAAAGTGTAGAGCCAATACCCAAGCCCTGGCCCCAGGCACCCCCCTTTACCCGGGGTCTGGCTGTTTTTATGCACTCATACAACGGGGCAGGGGTAGACCAATACCCAATTTGGCTAAAGGCATTCCCCCTTTCCCCTGGCCCGGGCCCTTTTTTCCCTTCTGCAGGTCATACATACAGGGCAGTGAAAGGGGCCAATGCCACAAGTCTGGCCAGGAAAACCCCCCTTTAAAACCCTGGTCTGGCTGTTCTTCTGCTGTTATACAAACAGGGCATTAAATTTCCCAAATACCACAAGTCTGGCTGGGGGCACCCTTTTACCCTGCGGGCTTTTTCCTTCTGAGGCCCATACATACGGGGAACAGTGTAGAGCAAACCACAATTGGTGGGGCACCCCCTTTTCCCCAGCCCGGGCGTTTTCTTCAGCGGTCAAAAAAACCAGGGCAGTGTAAGTCAAAAAGACAAGTCTGGCTCAGGCACCCCTTTACCCGGGGCTGGCTGTTTTTCTGCAGGCCCTTCCCATACAGGTGGTTTTGTTAGCCCCCCAATCCCCAAAAACCCTGGCTCAGACACCCCCCCTTTACCTTGCTGGTGCTCTTTCCCCAAGGTCATCCCTTACGGGGCAGTTAACCCAAATACCAAAAAGTTGGTTCAGGCCAACCTTTACCCTGGTCTGGTTTTTCTTCGAAAGGCCCAAAACATACAGGGCAGTGTAGTGCCAAAAAACCAAACAATCGGGCCCAAGGCACCCCCTTTTCCCCGGTCTGGATTTTTCTTTTTGCGGGTTCAACATACGGGGCAGTGTAAGAAAAATACCAAAAGTCTGGCTCGGGGCCCACCTTTTCCCCATGGTCCTCCGTTTTTTCTGCAGGCTTTACAAAAAGGGCATGTAGGGGACAAACCACAAGTTTGGCCAGGCCAACCTTTACCCTGGTCTGGCGGGTTCTAAGGGGTTCTGCGCCTAGATTTGGGTCAAACATTATAAATTTGTCTAATCGAAAACAATGGGTGCAACCCCCCAAAAACGCCCCTAATTTTGGGCCCACATTAAAAAAACTGTCCCCATTGGCGCTTTTTTTCCTCCCAAAAGTTTGGGAGAACGACGGGTTCAAAAATCTATAGAACAGGGTTTAGGAACGGGTTTTTTTGTTTGCCAAAAAATCACACACCCCTTCTTACACATCCCCCTTTTAAGGGCTTATTTATAAAAATTTTTGGCTCGCCATCTCCCCATTCTAAATCCGGAAATTTAGTGGAAAAAATGTTGGGGAAAGGCCAAAACCCCCTTGTTGTACAGAAAATTCAAAAATTTTCCACAAATATAAATTAAAAAAATTTGAAAAATTTTCCGGGACTAAACACGGGGGCCTTGCAAAAACAAAACTTTTTTAATGTAAAAAATTTACATTAAAGCGTTTGTTTGAAAAAAACCCATACAAAGTTTGGTCCCATTAACTCTATTAATGTTAATTGCTCCTGCCCCCAAAAATTTTTTGGGGTTGCAAAACCCCTTTTTAATTCAATTTTTGGAATTATACACTTCTCTATATCCATTTAAAAACTGTGTCGCGCCAAGCACATAGATGCCCCCCCCCTTTATTTAAAAAGTTACATTTTTGTTTTTTAAAAATGGGGGTTGGGAAATTTTTTAAACAGTTTTATAAAAAAATTTTTAGGAACATTTTTTTCATTCAAATTTTTTTAGTTTTCTTTTTTAACTAAAAAAAATTTGAAAAACATTTTAATAAACCTGTTGAGACGGGTTGACTTTTTATTTCCCCCTTGGCTCTCGGGCCTAAATTCTACATACAGCAGTAGCCGACACCCGAACTCTCCTAGGACTTGAGATGCCCCAACCCAACATCATTTCCCCTTTCCCTTTTATTCCTGAGTTAAATTTAAAATGTTTTTTTCCTTTTATTTCTAGCCAGCTGTGATGTGTTTGTAATTATTGATAACACTATGATAACTCCGTAACTACCCCATTGAAACCCAGGAGTTATCCATAATGCTTTTTGGGTTTGTTTCTTTTTTTCTTTTTATAATAATTTTTTAACTTTTTAATTTTGGAAAATATAAATTAAACTTTGATATTAATTTGATATAGTTTTATAATTAAAAATTTGGGTTAAACTTTTTTTTTAACTTTTAGGGGTATTTTTTTGGGGAAAAAATTGTATTTTTTTTTTTCTGGGGGCCCAAATACAGTTTTTTTTTACTAAAAACTTTGGGCTCAGCTTTGCCACTTTGAAATTGGTATGGATTGTTACAACAGTTTTGTGCCACATTCTGTTGTGACACATTCATACATGTATCTAATTTCAAAAATCTGGCGTTCTATGGCCCCTAAGAATTGGCACGTACAAAAGTTTCGGGTCTGGCACAGCTTGCACCGGATTTTGGCACACGATAGTTCATACATCTATAGAACAGGTCTGAGACTGTTTTTTTGCTTCAAAGCAATCCGGAAAACTGTCACAGCCTTGTTCATACAGGTCGCCTATAATGTGTGGAAGACTTGTCCATCCAACTGCGGTAGGACAATGCAATCTACAATATTTCCTATTTATAATGAAAGTTTTTAGCAAGGAAACAAATAATGTATAAAGGATAAAGTAAAGAAAAGTGCTTGCAAAGATATGTTTGTAATATGTGCAAACACTGCATTTTCAATTTTAAATGTTAAACTTCAAAAGGACACAAGAGGGCAATGTTTCATCTCTTTTAAGAACTATAGCAGCTAGAAGACAATAAATTCCTTACTTATGTTGTTGTATATTTTAGATTCAATTATTGTTTATCTGTTCTTTAGACATATAATAATTAGCTATTAAAGATTATTATAATTATTTTAAATTGATTAAATACTTAAGTGTAAATAGTAGGTTGAGGGGCGCCCACTCAAGGGAAAAGCATAGTACTTTTTGTAAGGGAAACCCAAGTCATTTTCTGCCATCAAGCACTACAATATGTGTGGTCTGATATAGGTACGTGGCGCTATTCTTTATACCTTTAGGATATTTTCACACGGTGTAATTGCGGCACGTACAGTATGGCTGCAATTACGCCGGGTGCTTTGGGAGTCGCACTAATACGTGCGTACACCCGCGGCACGCCGGCCCCACTGACAGTCATTACTCGCGGAGCGTATTCGCCACAAGTAATTGACATGTCACTTATATCCCCGCGCGCACAATATCGTATTGTACGAGCGAGGAGAGGAGGCGTAATCCATAGTTCTCTATGAGAACTACGGATTACCGTAATTTCGTCGCGCATCTCACCCGTATTAGAGTGCAAATACGCAGCGAGATGCGCGCCGAAATTAGCCCGTGTGAACGTACCCTTAAAGGGGTTTTCCTATCTGTTTTCACTCCTCACAGGCTGTGGGCGAGTGAACAGCAGTGACTGACATTTCAGCTTTGCTAGCTCCAATTCCAAACTGAGCCTGTTACCAGGACATTACTGATGGAGAGAATGTGAAAAAACAATATCACTGGTCTAACAGGGGTCCGGCCATAAACGTGAACTAGCAGAGCTGTTTGTGTCTTAAGAGGAAGCTTCTAGTGAGAAAGAAAAACTTACATGCTTCCAAAACACACATATGTTAGGCTATGTCCACACATATGTTAAAATGCCGCCCAAAATCTGACGGAATTTAACATCGCTGTATTGCGGTTTTTGGTGTGGGTTGCAAAAAAAAAAACATAGCTGGTTTTTATATTCGCCGCCGGCCCAGTACATTTACTGTACGGGAATTCGACAGGAATCCACTGGAGGATAGGACATGTTCCGTCTTCCGGCAGAGGGCCGACAGTTTGGAAATCCCACAGTAGAAAATCCATGCTGTGTAGACTACAGAATTTCTATTGCGGGCTATGGGCACAGGATTACAGTCAGATTTTTGTGGATTCTAAATGCTGAATCTGCTTAAAACTCCAACTGTAATCCTGTGCTGCGTAAACACGGCCTTAGCTGGTGCGTGACTATTATCTTTGATGAATTAACACATAAATGTGCTCTCCAGACCTGACAGGATGGTACAATTCTGCTCCCAGATCTTTAACACTAATGGGTAAAGTTTTTCTCAGTAGATAGATAAGTTCAGAGACTGTGAAGCTCCTGTGCTACTGATAAGACACAGCAGGGAGAGACGTCATCAACTTAGCCACTGCTATTCGAGAGAGTTGGTCGGTATCCTAGGGAAGCTTGTGTAAACAAGCTATATTGAAAAACTGCTTTGTCTCTGAAATTTAACAAAATTAGAACAGCAATGTATTTGGTAATAGTCTTTGTTTACCATTGCCTACATGTTTAAATCTAATCAATAAAGTGGGAATGAGTGTAATCCTAATCTTGGAAAATTTCCTAGACATATGATCTAGATCAACCTGAAGCACGATAACAGATGAACATGCTTTGGCGCATGTGAACCACTTGTAATCGGCAAAATTTGGGCATCTGGGCGGTTTGCCAACATTTGTACTATTAGGCTATGTTCACACGGCTTATTGCGGTGCATACAGTACGCGCCGCAATAATACGGGTGTTTTGGAACCACGCGCTGATCGGCATGTAATTCCAAAGCACGGTGGGGGGGGGAGGCGGGGGCTGGCCCAATTGACATGCATTGTCAGGGGCGTGTAAGCACCGCAAACAATTGACTCTATGAGGGCTATGAATTACCACAATTGCGGCACGCATTTCTCCGTGTATAAAGCACAATATGCGCCGAAATGCGTTCCGAAATACGCGGATAAATAAGCTGTCTGAACATACCCTTAGACACATTTATGAATGGAAAACTAGATACATTTCTGCTGGAACAGGCATATCTACTTCAATGTGGTCTGCCTCAGTTTTCAGAATGGAACGAGATTTGCTACTAGGGAAAAAAATGTCCCTCATTTCTCAACTTATACAGTAAAAAAATAAAAAGTAATTTATGATAATTATCAAACTGTAGAAAATGTAATTCTATATAGTTCATAAGAAATTATATAATAGAAAATTAATATAAAATTATATAAAATCCCAAAAATATAAAACTGTCTCCTATAAAATGTATTTAAGATTAATATAATCTAAAATTAATTTAAAATTAAATAATATAAATTAATGAAACCAATACAGCATCTACCATAAATCCCGTTCTCAATCGGGTATTTATGGAGTTAGTGTAATATTATCAGTGATTACAAACACATCATAGCAGGCTAGAAATACAGTAGAGGGTGTTAGAATAGCATGTCAGTGAATAGACACTGTGGTAGTGATCTTGCATGTTGCACCACAAGTCTCAGCAAGACCTGTAGCGTGCCGACTATTGCTGTATGTCAAATTCACATGTTTGGTGCATTACAAAGTTCCACGGCGCACCAAACACGGATGTGAGGCGCCTCGAACCTTAGGCGCCATTTATGACCACACATTCATCACTTTCATATATTCAGGTGCATTTTACATGGGAAAAAAGACGTTAAAAGTTGTGTTGAGGCGCCGAGTTCCATACATGTCGCCCAATGTATTTTCGACACTGAAGGTGTTAGTGCTGAAAAAGCTTTGTTTCCTTGGCGAAAGTTCCGTGCTTGTAGGTGTGGAAATCCAATAAGGAAATTAGGTTGAATTTCCGAGGTAGATTTTCTGCCTCTTATACTGAAGTGAAATCAGTGTCACCTAAACATATTTACATAGCAATCAATGGCAGTCATTTTACTGTCAGTTTATTGATGATTTTGACACTTTTTTGAGCTCGGACTGAGCAGTTTATTGGCCCCAGAAAAAGTGTCAATATAAGCCATGTAAACGCACCCTTACACACAGAATTAGATAACATGTCATTTATACCACCACACAAACTCCATAAAGACCAAACTTCCTAAAAAAAATATTGCAATTTCAATTTACTCATTGTACTATACACTATATATACTACCTATAAGACAAAAGTAGGGAAATTCGTCCCGACAAGGACGCCCCTACCGGGAACCTAGACAAACAAATCCTAATAAAGCCCTAGTGTAAACATGTGAAGTGCCCACCAAACAAATTACAACATAGACAAACAGTAATTATTCCCTATACCAATAAAGATACAGCTAAATTGGAGCATAATATATAATAACAAAGAATTTGCTCCAAACAGCTAATGACCATAACCCAACGTGTTTCACCTCCCTATAAAGGATCATCAGGGACCAAATGTAGGTGTAAGGGAAACATATAGGACACAAATATATATATATATATATATATATATTACATTTTATTGTGTCCTAGGTATATACAGTAGTTTGTAGTTTTTTCATATATAAGAGAACCAACATAGTCCTGCTAGATAGCAGAAAGCCACAAACTTATTAGTCCTAAAAAAGTATAATGTTCTGGGACCTAAGTGTGCTCACTTGACCTCTGGGCCCCATACCGGCTGCTATGGCTATAGTTGCACCGATGGTTAAAGTAAATGGTAAAATTAAAAAGGAAAAACTTGTCTCAGAAAAACAAGCCTTCATACGGCCATGCAGATCGAAAAATCACAAAGTTCTGTCACACAGAAGTTGGGGAGGAAAACACATATGCAATGGAAACAAAAATTGCTGTGGCGGGAAGGGGTAAAGAAAGTAGTAGGGTAGGTGTAATAGGTAGGTTACTATTACAGTTGCAATAGATCATTTCTATGTGAGTATCGCCCTTTTGTCTGAAAATCAAGGAGTACAAATTTTATTTGGTGTTAGTTTGGTGAACTATAAAGAAATCGGATTATGAGGGAGATGGGAGGTCTGAGCACTACTAGCTAAGAAATAATGTAATGGTAGGAATAGGGTTTGATGGTGGCAAAGTTTAAGCCAGATGGTTGAAAATCAGATCAAGAGGATGTGTGGTGGCTAAGCAGAGAAGAGGAGGAGTGCAGAGACCTCAACTGCTGTAAGGTGAAATAGAAAAAAATCCATGATCATTCAGATCAGGATAACCACTGACACCAGGGCCGGGATGATGGGTAAGCAGAGGTAGGAGGCCACCTAAGGCAGCACCTCATGCCTGTCAGAAAGGAGGAGCAATGATATATGGACCAGGCTCACCTACTAAGTGTGCTCTATACACTGCGGTTAGTTACATCTGGCACCAGCCTCCAGCAGCTGTGACTGTAGATATCTCCGAACTCAGCCGTTTAATTACTTATATGCCAGGGTCATGCAGAAGAGGGGTTGTGCCACAATGCAACTACAGATTGCAAACAAGCAACATTTTAGCACAATTAGTGGCATAAAGTAAGTCAACTGATAGAAGTAGTAATTAGATTAGACCAGTCTTGCACAACATTGCAGGTGGTGGGGGATTGACCGCCTGGGTCCGACCAGAAACCTGCCCGAGACCACCTTCCACCCATCCAGTAACACCCTTGAACCAACCCCAAGCCAGGCAGTACTTGGGGCCAGAGAAGGGCGTAGATACAGCACCGCAACAGGACCAAATAGATAGATCTTGCAATAAAAGGCTATGAGTAAGGGAGCCCAGTCTCCCGGAATGCATTAGACCCTGGTTTTCTGAATGCTACTTGTTTTAATGGTGTGCTAATAAAGAAACTTTTATTGCAAGATCTATTTGGTCCTGTTGCGGTGCTGTATCTACGCCCTTCTCTGCATGTGCTTTCCGTCTCCCTTGGACGCCCTACGTGCACAGACAGGACTATCTGTATGGACTTGGTGAGCTGGCTAACAAACACTATTTCTCTAGTACTTGGGGCCACACAAAATGCAAAACATTCTAAACCTGATTCCAGATTTGTCAACACTATCGTAATAATGGCACATTCCTCGACCGTCTAATCTAATTATTACACAATATTGGTCTGCCCCATTGTGTTTATGAATTGGGATATAAGTTCCTTCAAACCAAAGGGGGCGACATTTAATTTACTACAAAAAACCTCCAAACTTTTTGGATAGTCAAAGAAGGAGACATGAGGTTCTTTAAAAGAAATATATAATGGTGGGTCAAAAATGAGGACTGTCACTCCAAAAGAGCAATGATTGCGAGCTATGCTGAATATACTTTGTGACTCCCAGACCAGAAATGATTAAATGACAACAGAAAGGATACAGGAGTATAAAAAAGTGATGTAGGACTCTTGGAGCTTATTTTGTGGCCACAGGTTATCATTTTCTAGTCCACACATGAGATTGACATTATGGCGAGTGTAAAGACTAAACCCTTCCTTATTCTCTCATCTCACAATCCCCCAACAGGTTATGTAAAATGGGTTCACAAGCCTCTGTAAGGGTCCATCTACTCAGCAAGGGTTTATAGTTGGTTGTTGGATTTTGAAACCGGTGAAAAACTGACCGTAAACCATCCCCATAGATCTCAATATAAAATTTCAGCTGTAGTCCACACAACTCGGATTTTATGAAAGTCGGATTCCAAAACCACTGTTTTTCAAAAAACTTGGAGCATGCACACTCTTCCACCGGATTTCCTACGTAAAATACACTATTCGATTGGCCGAATCTGTAAAAACTGTAACTAAAAAAAAAAAAATAAAACAAAAAAGAAAAAAAAAAAACGAGCATAAAATACTTTTAAGATTCTGATTAGAATCGGACCGGAATATTGTCCTTGCTGTGTGGATGCAGCCTAACATCTTATTTGGGAATTAGGATCATTAATGCAAAGATCTTACTGAAACTAGGAAAGTGGAAAGATTTTATTCTGTCTATTATTCACTGAATCAGTGATTTATCATTACAGACAGAGCGCTCTTTCATCGGTATGCTCCATTAACTGTAAATATATAATATAAGAGAAATAATAACCCTCATTAGATACACAGTTAAGTCACATTATTATCCAAAGTAACCACTGTGTGCTGTACGGACAGCAGCTTGATGGACTGACAGTGACTCAGTACGGTATTGTGGGGGGTTTGAGGGGGGGGGTGGGGGGGGGTGGGGGGGGGGGGGGGGGGTTTTGTGTTTTTGTGTGTGTGTGTGTGTGTGTGGGGGGGGGGGGGGGGGGGGGGGGGGGGGTGGTTGTGTTGGGTAGGTTTGGGATAGGTACATTGACCTTGATGACTGCATCCCACAGCTGCTGGGGGATGCGTGGGGCAGGTTCTACAGAGCTAACACCACCACCGAGCTGGTCCTACAGATGCTCAAAGGGGTTCAAGTCTGAGGAATAAGGGAGCCAAGGTGATACTTGGTAAACTTAGTAGTATAATGTTGTACCGTGTTAGCCATAGAAAGTAGTAAAGAGAGAAGAAATCAGGCGATACCATTTAGAGGCTAACTGAGTATATTTGATGGTGAGCTTTCGAGAGAACTAGCTCCCTTCTTCAGACATGATGATATACAAGAAATTGAAAATTCACAGGCTGCAAATGGCACCTCACCCTGCCTGCAAAACAGGTGCAAGACCTGCAGGCCAAATCCACACTGCTGGACAGTGTACCTGTCCCACAGTCCCCCGCAGGTGCACAGAATTAGGGGGACATTTTCTGCAGGTCTAGCAATTGGTTGTATCATGATGATGTGTGCGCAATGCCCGACCACAGCCTTTATGTGGGGGAAACCGGGCAAAGACTCAAGCCAGCGCATAACTCCCACAGATTCACTATTGAAATAACAGTAGAACTGATCTTCATGGCACAACACGTCTCCAGAGAGACCACTGTATTGAAAGAACTGAAGAATGTAGTATTTTAATGGAAACTATAAGACCAGAGGGAGAGAAAGGGATGGGAATTTAAATTAATGCAAAAAATTTCAGACTCTGCAAAATGGTTAAATATCCAGCTAGTTATTTATGTCAAACTATATGTACTGTGATGGGCACAAATTACACGTGATGGCTGTTAGATAAGACGGCAGATTTACTGACCGCCTCTGTCATGCCCTCAACAAGTTTCCAGATAGTTAATTGTTTGACCTGTTTAAATGACTTGTTTACGTATATTGCATTTGTTATGTTTAAGAATTCAAGATCCTTTGAAGTCCATGTCTTGTGTTAAAAAAGCCTGTGAATTTTCAATTTCTGTATATCATCATGTCTGGAAAGAAGGGAGCTAGTTCTCTCGAAAGCTACCATCAAATTATACTCAGTTCAGCCTCTAAAAGGTATCGCCTGAATTCTTCACTCTTCTACTACTTGGTAAACTTAGTTATGCTCTTCCAACCAACTTTGGATTTTTCTAGCAGTGTGACATATCACATTGTTTTGTTGGAAGACCCCATTTGCCCCAGGAGAGACAATCAGCATTGTATGTGATCTGCAAGAATGGAGTCATACCCAAATTGACTGAGAGTGCCTTCCACATGGATGAGTGGCCAATAGAATGCTATGAAAACATGCCAAAGACCATAACGCTGATAGCACCAGCTTGTGTTCTTCCAGCAACGGCTACAGGGTGATTGTTATCTGATGTTTCTCGCCTGAAACACCAACGTCCATTCGTATTTTTTTTTTTTTTGTGTTTTTTTTTTGGGGGATTTTTTTTTTTTTTTTTTTTTTTTTGTTTTTTTTTTTTTTTTTTTTTTTTTTTTTTTTTTTTTTTTTTTTTGTTTTTTTTTTTTTTTTTTTTTTTTTTTTTTTTTTTTTTTTTGTTTTTTTTTTTTTTTATTTGTTTTTTGATGAAGCAAAAAATGTGACTCATTAGAGAAATCGGGCTATACAATACATGGAAACCTCCAAAGAAGCATTTATGCTATCTATCATACATGAAAAAAACTTTTAGATTCTTAGTTCATACTTTTGATCCCAAAAATGTTTTAAGCCATGGGTGATAGTTCACTCCTATACAATACGTTTGATTGACAAGATGCTAATGTAACCGTTTTAATTTAAAAATAACAAAATTATTCTAATTGGATCACATGTCTTGTAGTATACATCATTTATGATACAGTCATTTATTGATGCGGAATCCCCGCACATTTGTTACCTTTATCTTTTTTTGCTACTATCTGTAATACTTTAATCTTTTAAATAAAATTACGCTTTGAATTTGAAAAAAAAAAATGTTTAAGCCCCACACGGCTTACAACGTGATCTGAAGGCGAGTGGCTCCCTACGTATCCATTACCTCTCAATAAAGCCAAATTCAGACTTCTCATTTGGGCCAACCGGACCTCCATTATCCAGAGAGAAAAATAAAAGCACCAACCTTGCAAACATTGCTGCACTTATAACAGACAGTGAAGGTTGGGCGGCGTGCAGGAAACCAAAATGGAGGCCATCCCTTCCTCCCCAATATTAGAAAATAACATTGCCAAATTCCAAACTATCATGAACATTGAAGCCTTTTCTGCCAATGGAACTTCATTAGCTGAGGTGCAGTAACCACCCATCTGCTCTGCAGCCCTATATGCAGTAGCGTTTGCTGAACTCTTGTTGAAGACACAAGTCTGGTTGGCCCCTGGGTCATATTGGCAGTGAGCTGCTCCACTGTAATGTATTGGTTCGCCCTCTTTGTAGCAGGCATTCACTTCTCACATCAATGGCGCGTGGTGCTCTGCAGTTTCCACATCGCTTATTCATGTTGGCACCATTTGTCAACTTACAATAAACTTTCACCACAGCAGATAAACAGTTCATAAACTGCACAGTGTCAGAAATCCTGCTACCCTTGGCCCGAACGCCAATAATCACCCCTTTATGGAACTTTGATAAATTGCCCCTTTTATCCAAGACCATGAGGAGGCGTGTGCATACACCAAATCGGAACAACCTTGATATGTCCACCACGCCAGCTCACCTCCTGTGACTTCCTTCATGAGCTATCGGCTGCCGTTGTCGTTAGTAGAATATAATAATAATTATGATGTGACTCAATTTTGTCGTTCTCTTTTGCCTTTCAGGGGAAAAAAAAGTAGAAAACACAAAAAAGTGCTGTTTGTCCCACTATGGGCGATATGTATGAATGGGGCTGCGGCACCAAAAAGCTGTTGCTGCCCCTGTCCGACATTAGACCTGGCGCCGACTCACCAGTTCTACCTTTGTTTTTAATAGTGTACGCTCAGACAGTCTGTATGAAATTGTCTCACACTATATTCTAAATATGTCCCATGCTACGCTAAAACTAGTCTCAGCCATGCCACTTTGAAACTGGTATGGATTTGTATGACAGTTTTGTGCCAAACTTTGGCGCATTTCCGGTGCATTTGTATGACAGGACTCTGGTAAAAGTAATCTGCATCCTTAAAGGGGTTTTGCCAGCCTTATCTGCTAAGAAGCAATTGTAAACAGCCAGCTGAGCTGAGAGGAGAGAAGACACAACAGAGCACGAGACCATGCATAAGGGATCGTGTGAGAATGTTCACTCTAATAATCAAACTACAACTAGTGGATACCTGTATACAAAAGACAACTCCTATCTTCCACAGCAGCTTGAAAGCTTCTCAGGTTTCCCTGTCATCAGATAAAGCAGGATCTACTCAGATAATCACACTACAACTAGTGGATTCTGTATACAAAACACAACATATTTCTCCCCACCCCCTTCAGGCTTCCTCTCATCAGATAAGAAGTGTGTTCTGTGCAAGCCCGGCCAGCAGCTCTTGTCAGGTCATATCTAATAGAAGCTTTTAAGTAACTAAGGGCAGTAAGGCAGCCTGTAGCTCTCTCATGCCTGCAATTTTTGTATCACATATATTTTAGAAAAGTGATTAAATACCCATTTTGGAGGATCCCGCACAACATTACATCGTGGCAAAACCCCTTTAACGAAGTGAAGAAGACGTATGCTGTACTTTGTCAACCTTTTTGTTGTTATGCCTTGTTCATTATTTCATGTTTTTAAATTTAAACACGTATGAAAAACAAGATCCTGTTAAAAGGGGATTTGCAGGCACGCAGTTTTCTTACCTCTCTCCTTAGCACAGGGAGAATGTCAAGCAAATCAACGCAAATCACGAGTCCTGAAGCTGCAGGGCTGAGAGGGAGGGGTGAGTAAGGAGTGAGGAATAAGGGAGCGTCTCAAAACTTAAGTGAAATAACATAAACAGTACAACAGAGGATTCTCTATCACAAGAACAACGCCTCATAACTGCACTTTCTACCCGGTTGCCTTAAAAGCTCATTCATTTTGCCTGTCATCAGATAACAAGTGGTTTCACCAAGCACGGCCTGTCAGCTCCTGGGTCGTGTCTATGGAAGCTTTGAGGTAACTAAGGGGGATTGATAAATGCGTAGGCACTCAGTCTTCACTTTTTGTAATCACATATATTATAAAAGGTGATTAAATACCCATTTTGGAGGTTCCCACGTCAACATTACATCGTGGCAAAACCCTTTAATGGGGGTATGTTCACACGACTGATTTTTGAACACTTGTTTTCACGAAGCGATTTTCGGAGCGTTTCCACTACCAAAACAGCATCCAAAATACTTCCAAAAGGCTCCAGTTCATTTTCATTGATTTCTATGTAAAACAGTGTTTGTAGTTCACACACAATGAGGTTCTTTGGAGCTGTTTTGGGCGTTGAAAAAGAAGTGTCATGTCAATTCTTGATGCCTTTTTTAAGCGCGTTTCTCAGTGCGTTTTTGGAGTGTTTTTTGACCTGGCTATTCATTTGTATGAGTGAAAACAGGGTTGATGCTGTTTTGATGCTGTTTTGGGAGCAGAAACACTCTGAAAACCGCTTCGAAAACAGTATCAAAATCAGCCATGTGAACATAACCTAACCTATGCAATTTTAAATATTTACATTTGCATAAGTTTCACATTGACCCTCATGATTGAAAAATAAAGTATACCTTGTGTACACCTTTGATAAATGATAAAAAAAAGTTTGCCAGTCTAGCCTGTGGCTCAGTTTACACATTATAATTGACTATATCAAAGGTATCTGTCGGGACACTTTAAAAAAGGTTCCCCGTGATGTAGCAGCAGTTGACCCATAGATGTCAATAGTAGAAAACATAGTCCTATGTGCACCACGTTTGTAAGTTTGTTCTCTTTACCATTGTACACGCTTTTTGTGCAAGACAGGCGGATTGCGTTTCTGTGTCCCATGCGGAAAGTATGTACGTTTGACAAACAGAGCAAACATTATCCAAATAGGACTAGTTATACCCTATTAATGTCTGTAGGCAGGCCACTGCTGCGTCCCTGTATCCGTCGAGGGGAAACCTTTTTTCCCAGTATTCCAACGGATTCCTCTGATGCCGTTAATATCGAGGTGTAACTCTCCATTTTTAACCCTTCACAAAAATATACAGATATTAATGAGGCAAACATACTAAAAAACACGCACTCTATTAAAAATAAAAATAATAATCTTTATTTATATAGCGCCAACAAATTCCGCAACACTTTACAATTTAGAGGGTGTAAGTACAGGCAAAACCAAACAATACACTGAAAAGCTAAAACAAGCATAGTTATAAGTTTAGAGAGCTCAGGTCAATTTGAGTGTCGGTCAATTTGCCATCCACTGAAGTGCCATATTTGGAAGTGACAGTTTTGAAAGTGATATGCAGAAATATGACAGAAATTGATAGAGCACACCTTAGAGCCCCTACTACTCTCTAATCATGTTTTTCTTCATCTCTGCACAGGTATGTATATGTGTTGGACAACAAATCCCAGCAACCCCACAGTAATATTTGTTTAATTGTAATGGCCCTTTATTTGGGGTGGTTTAATGTAAGCATTGTGTAATATTACCCCCCTCTATCTTCAATAATTACTCTGTGTTTATTTGTGTAGCCATTAATCCCAGCTATTCCCCTTGACGTGTTTTCTCTCTGTTGGCCCATTTGTAGCTCCACCCATTTACAACACCTGGGTTCACTGATGATATCAATAAACTCCACATAGCATAGTATAATTAGAGATGCTTCATCTATTTGACCATTGGCGTTTTGCCCATCCACTGATGATATTTGGAAGTGACAGATTTGAAAGTTATATGCAGAAATATGACAGAAACTAAACCGAAGGGGGCTAGGAGGATTGCCTTTTTTTTGTAAGTGGTGTTTTTAAAATATACCTTACTCACTATGCTCACTAATGCTATCTACCTTGCAGCCATCTGGCTCCTATCCTACCACCCAGTCATGCACTATGAGAATTGTATCCATATCCGGTCATCCCTCCTTTCCTCACCTATGTATACATCCCACACACTTTTTTCCCTTTTTAACTACCATAAACCACCTGCTTACATAGTGCCGCATAGAGGCCACTCATATACATCACTGAACCATCTGCTGTCAGTTTTCATTCTCCTGCTCCTCGCTGCTGGGGACATGTCTCTTAACCTCAGCCCACCCTCCTTTACTGATCATCCCACCTCCTCCTCTGCCTCCTATAGAAAACATGCCAACCTGCTTACATAGTGCCACACAAAGTCCACTCATATACATCACTAAACAATCTACTGTCACTTTTCGTTCTTCTGCTTCTTGTTGCAGGTGACATCTATCCTAACTCCAGCCCACCCTCCTTTACTTCTAATCCCACCTCCTCCTCTGCTTCCCATAGAAACCCTTCTAACCTGCTTGCTATTCATTGTACATCTTTTTCTGTCCCTTTTAAGTGTGCATTGTGGAACCCCAATTGTCTGAAACAAATCACTGCGTTCATGACCTGTCCCTCCAAACCCCTAAAACCTCTCTCTCACAGAAACTTGGCTCCAGCAGTCTGGAGCCATTTCCTTTGCTGCTCTCACCTATGGTGGCCTACACGATACCCACAACCCCAAGCCTGAGAAGAGGCAGGGTGGAGGAGTTGGCAACAGGTCATTCCTCCATCACGCTCCCTCACTTTCGCCTCCTTTGGGCTCAACCCTCGACCTTTTGGCCCCTGTCTTTCAGAGTCCGTTTGGTACAGACCCCCAGGCTACCCCGCCATTTCGGATTATTTTTCTGCATGGCTCCCTCACATCCTCTCGACTGAAATACCCACTCTCATCATGGGTGACTTTAACATCCCCATTGATGACTACCTATCCACCTCTGCCTCTCAATTTCTTTCACTAACATCTTCTCTTGGCCTCTTGCACTTTACCGACTCTCCAACCCACAAGGATGGGAACTCTCTTGATTTTTCTGTCGTCTCTCATCAATTTCTAACTTCACTAATTCTCCTTATGCAGTCTCTGATCATAACCTTATCTCCTTCACTATCACTAATTCTCAGCCTTCTCTGGACACACCTGCCCATCATCCATTCAGAAATATCCGCTCCATTAACACTCAGGAACTCATAGACACTCATATAAAGTCCTCACGGTCCCCAATTTCCTCCATCTCCTGTCCTGACCTGGCTGTAAAACAATATAATGAAACTCTCTCAACCACCCTGGACATACTGGCACCACTCAAATCCTGCTCTGCCCTGCTCGCAAGAGCTTACAATCTATTAGGGCATATGGGGAAGACAAAGGGTGAGAAGTGCTTGATTTGCACAAAAGGTCCAGCCATGTTACATGTATATGGGATAGTTTACATAAAAAAGTGGACGAACCTGCCACCCAGACTGTACATCTATATACAGATAATTGCCTGTGAGTGCCCAAGTGCAGGGAGTGACAGAAGGGTGTGTGAGTGGGGAGTTTGCAGTTAGGGATCTTGGTTGGCCTGCCCAAGAAGATGTACTCTCAGGGCACTCTTGAAACTATGAGAGTTATGAGTGTGCCTTATTGTACAGAACTGGTGCAGCACATGCAAAATTTTGGAGATGGGCAAGAGAGTGGGACGGGCATTGGATGAATGTGAGGGCGCACGGCTGGTCCAAGAGGTCACAGACAAGCAGTAAATTCAAAGGTGATTGCAGCCAGCACCAATAGCATTAAGAAAGCTAAATTTATATTTATAAATCCATTAAAAAGACAACATGGTGGTCAGTGTTGGAGCTGACGCGTTTCGGGTAGTAGCTTAGACATAGGATTGTCATTATTTCCCTATAATTGTATCACGTACACTAATACAAATAAGAAACTTACAGCAATGACTAAGGCTCTGTCTCCACTGCACAGCTTTACAATCGGATTTTAAAAGTGATGAAAATACGATCGTTGGTACGGCCCCATAGACTAGAATAGAAAAGATGAGCTGCAGTCTGCACAGCTCGTTTTTCTCCGCTCGTCTTCTGCCGCTGCCGTACTATACAGCATGTTATATAATACGGCAGCGCTTTTAGTTTTCTTGGCGTCTTCCCATACAATTTAATTGTATGGGTGAAGTCAAGAAATTGAGATGCGACCGCGGTTTTTGCACAAAACGTGATTTAAACCACGGTCCTGCTTTGGAAAAAAAACGCCCGCTTTCGGCCATTTTTTGTCCTATGCCGTGTAGACCTAGCCGAGGGGTATGTTCACACGGCTTATTTTGCGCACGCATTTCGCCGCATATTGCGCTTTATACGCAGCAAAATGCGCACCACAATTACGGTGATTCATAGCTCTCATAGAGAGCTATGGATTACGCATCGTCTCCCCGCACGTACCATACAATTGACATGTCAATTGTTAGTGGTGATTACGTGCTGGTGACAATGCACATCTATGGAGCCGTCTCCACCCCCGTGCTTCGGAATTACGTGATGATCAGCGCGTGGTTCCAAAACACACGAGCGTATTGTAGCGCATACTATACGCGCCACAAGAAGCCTTGTGAACAGCTATGTTCACACGGCTTAAAATTGGACGTATTTCAGTCCGTAATTACTCGCCGGAGTGCGCAAATTACGGCTGGAATACGTCCCAGTCATTACGGTAATCCACAGTTCTCATAGGGAACTATGTATTACGTCTCCTCTCCCTGCTCGGCGAATCCGCCCTGGGGGGAGATAAGTGACATGTGAATTACCAGCGGCGTATATGCGCCACTTGTAATACAAGTCAATGGGCCGGCGAGGTGCCGCCCCCCCCCCCCGCTCCCGTCCCTCCCCCACGCCGTAATTGCGGGGCATAATTACACCCCACAAATAAGCCGTGTGAACATAGCCTAAGGGTGCTATTAGGCTATGTTCACATGGCATAATTGCAGTGTGTACAGTAGGGCCGCAATTGCGCCATGTGATTTGGGAGTCGCGCTACTACACGCGTACTCCCACGGCGCGGACGGGACGGTAACCCGCCACCCCATTGACATTTATTACTCCCGGCACGTATTCGCTGCAAGTAATTGACATGTCACTTATCTCCCCGCGCGTACAATACGATCATATTATACGAGCGGGGAGAGGAGACGTAATCCATAGTTCTCTATGAGAGCTACGGATTACCGTAAATATCTGCGTGCATCTCACTTGTATTAGAGCACAAATACGATGCAAAATGCGCGCTGAAATTTGCCCGTGTGAACATACCCTTACATGAAATGCATCAGCTCCAAAACTGACCACCATGCTTTTTAATGGATTTCTAAATAAACTTTTGCTTTTTTGATGCCACAATCACCTTCGCATGGACTTTAGAACATCGTTTTCCCCATTATAGTCTAGAAATCCATCTTGTGATATGTTTTAATACCTTTTCAGGGAATTCATAAATTATACGCTTGGCAAAAATGGGAAGAGAACGGCGCGGAATCACCTGCTACATTGAAAGGGGTAAAATCCACGGCGAAAACCTGCAACCCTTTGCACAATCCACCCTGCAGGTCAATTCCTGCAGCCTCTCATCCCTACCTTTTGTTCCTTACTACACAGTACAGGACAAAAGGTAGGGATGAGATGCTGCAAGAATTGACCTGCAGGGTGGATTTTGCATAGGGTGGCAGATTTTCGCCATACTGTGCTGTACTGTGAAAATAATGCAGAATCTGCCCCTGGGACTCAGAATGTAAGAAATGTGAAATCAGGCAGTGAGTGATAAGAAACAAATGATTTCTGTACCAGGATTGTGACCCATGAACAGTGAAGAGAACCCGTGGAGAAGTTCAGAAAAAGGGCCAAGAAAACTTCCGCGCAGCGTGGTGCCCGCAGCCGCCGCTAGATGGCGCTGCTGCCCAGGGCTGGTGGAGATGCGCAGTGGCTCCCCCGTCCTGCGGGATCCAGGAGTGGATGGAGAGTCTGTGCCAGTGCTGCATTAGGTTACCCCGCCCTCTTGCAGATAACACGGGCTGGGTTTCTGGCACCGAGTCAGCATCCTTAAACCCCGTGGGATCTTCACTTTCGCTGCCGGGAGGGGCTGGAGTCTGTATCTATGTGGAGAAATCTGTGCCTAAGGCTGGGAGGGGGCTGGGGAGCACTCAGGGGTCCCGGGGCAGGAGGCTGCTGTGCCCCTCTCACCCTGCTGCCATCACAAGCCCTTGTACTATGCAGAGTGGTGCAATCTTCAGCTGGTGCATCGCTGTGAGCTCTGCAGCCGGTGCAGGGATGAAGATGTAACACACCCTGTGCAGAGATTTAAAGGGGAAACACATTAGTCCAAGATGGATTTTTTTTTTTTTTTTTTTAAATTGCACATTATACAAGTTTCTTATTTCTAGAGAGTGACATCACCTCCCCTGACTGCTGCTGCCCCCATAGCCCCCTGTTGGGAAACAGAAGGGGCTGGTGTGTGCTCCCCATCTGCTCCCAGAGCAGCTGCAGAGGCTGCACCTATAGGATGCACTGTATATAAGGACTTGAAGAGTCGCCGCTGATGTCATTCTCTCAGATAGTTTTCTTTCTGTATTTGTCCTGATTGATTCTGATGTTCGCGCCCGCAGAGAAAGGATCTGGTTGCTGTAGAGGCGCTTGGGGTGCAGCCAGCCATATGGATGCGTTATATCAGGGGTGCACAGCATGCGGCTATCAGGACACAAACATGCTTTAGCTCTATCCTCCAGCCTCAGAAAGGAATATTCACCTTTTGACGGCTGCATTCAGCTAGTAGGACTGTATGGCTGGCACTGATATGGAGACACTGTGACTGGCATTGTTATGGTGGGCACTGGGTGGTTGGTACTGTTATGGAGGGCACTGTATGACTGGAACTGTCATGGGACACTATGGTTGGTACTGTTATGGAGGGCACTGTATGACTGGCATGGTTATGGGGAGGCACTGTATGACTGGCACGGTTATGGTGACACTGTATGACTGGCACAGTTATGGGGGCACTGTATGACTGGCACAGTTATGGGGGGGCACTGTATGGTTGGTACTGTTATGGAGGACAAACTCGTTATAGACTGGCACGGTATTGATGAGGAGGACACTGTATATGACTTGGGCACGGTTATGGGGGGCACTGTATGACTGGCACTGTTATGGAGGCACTCTATGGTTGGTACTGTTATGGAGGACACTGTATGATTGGCACGGTTATGGAGGACACTGTATGACTGGCACGGTTATGGGGGGCACTGTATGACTGGCACTGTTATGGAGGCACTCTATGGTTGGTACTGTTATGGAGGACACTGTATGATTGGCACGGTTATGGAGGACACTGTATGACTGGCACGGTTATGGGGGGCACTGTATGGTTGGTCCTGTTATGGAGGACACTGTATGACTGGCATGGTTATGGGGCACTGTATGACTGGCACGGTTATGGGGGCACTGTATGGTTGGTACTGTTATAGGGGCACTGTATGACTGGCACGGTTATGAGGGGCACAGTATGACTGGCACTGTTATGGAGGCACTGTATAGTTGGTACTGTTATGGAGGCACTGTATGGTTGTTACTGTTATGAGGGCACTGTATGACTGGCACGGTTATGGAGGGCACAGTATGACTGGCACTGTCATGGGGCACTGTATAGTTGGTACTGTTATGGAGGCACTGTATGACTGGCACGGTTATGGGGGGCACTGTATGACTGGCACTGTCATGGGGCACTGTATAGTTGGTACTGTTATGGAGGCACTGTATGACTGGCACGGTTATGGGGGGCACTGTATGACTGGCACTGTCATGGGGCACTGTATAGTTGGTACTGTTATGGAGGACACTGTATGACTGGCATGGTTATGGGGCACTGTATGACTGGCACTGTTATGGAGGACACTGTATGACTGACATGGTTATGGGGGGCACTGTATGGTTGGTACTGTTATGGGGGAACTGTATGGCTGACACTATTATGGTGGCACTGTATGGTTGGTACTGTTATGGAGGGCACGGTTATGTAGGGGACTGTATGGCTGGTATTTATGGCTGGCACTGTTGGTGGGCATTTTATGACTGTCACTATAAGGCTGTATGTGATATTTAAAGCAATCTTAATGAATACAGTAAAAACTGTTTCTATATTATTTCTGGATTTCTTCCTGAAAGAATTATTTTTTTCTGATACCATCAGGGCAGATCCACAAGATCTACCATCAAAATGTCTGGTTCCAGACTCGAGAGGAGGAGATGATGTATAGGAGACCATATATGTGTATTATTCTCCCTGGTTATAGATGTGAAACAGTCACTTCTGTAACCCCTCAAAAACTACAATGTAAATAGGTGCCTCATATCCTCTTTCTGCAGAACCAAGCAGGAGCTTGCCATTCTGATTTCCGGCAGTCACCAAAGTGGAGCCAAGACTTCTCAGCCTTTTTGGGAATTTACAGTTGAAGCGTCATAAAGCTCTCAGATGGGGAACACCCCTCTAAGATTTACTGCGGCCCCTGGAGAGGCACAATATGACAATGTGTCCCTTGAACCAGAAAATGCCGTGCAACCCTATGGATCTGAAGTTTGAGATCTTCATTAGCTTCTGTGCAGAAAACTTAAAAATGGCTTCTGATGGAGCAATATACCAGGCGCATATAGAAATACTGCTGTATAAATCTACATGGCTGTGCAGAAGCCCATAGCAATTGCATTAAGTGCATAGGAAAGGTCATCGCCTCTTTTCGGGGCAGTTCAGACAATCATATGGTCCTTTGGGAGAAAAAGACTCTAGGACATCCAGGGTGACTATGTACTTGCATCTTCTCACCATGGAGATCATTGGTGTCCAGGATGAGAGAGCTTCTTCCCCCATTCTTCTAGTACAGAGCAGCGTTATCCACCCTTACTTCAGGTATATGTAACCGAATAAATATATATATATATATATATATATATATATATATATATATATATATATATATATATATATATATAGTATATATAGATATAGATTTATGTGTGTTTGTATATATAATATATATATATGTATATATATACACACACACACACATATATATATATATTTACACACACACACACACACTATAATATATATTATATATAATATAAATATATTAATATATTATAATATATATATATATATATTCCCTTTCTGCTAACACTGAGATATATGTTACCATTGATGTGCTGTATGCACAATCCATAGAAAAGCTCTGCTGCAGAGCATGAATCTTTAAACAAGTAGACGAAGCCTGGAGCTGAGCCATCCAGGAATGACAGCGTTAAAGGCGGTAAAACCCATTGTGCAGGGCAACGCCGGATGGAAGTCTGTGGGGTATTCACTTACATTAGTGTTTAACGCTTTCATGCCTGGACCGTGTCACTGAGAAGGATCAATAGATGAGGAATGTATCTCTGCAGAAAGGAAGTGATACAATAGATTGTAAAGAAAGGTTACCATGGAAACCAGATCAATCGAAGCAATGGGAGTGAATAGCGACAGCTTCCATAGATACAATAGGAAGAAGTTCTCCTGTGTGACTGACCTGATATCTAAACTAGAGAATTGTGTCCTGGGTGGGGTTGCAGTGGCGCCCGCCCGAGAGCTGCAGAAATTGATTCAAGATAATAAGACATCTATCACCACCGGCAGCGGCCAAGCCACAAGCAGACTGTGCTCCGACAGGGGATCGATCCACGCTCCCACACATTATGGAAATATTGCAGCATAACCACAATGAGTTATGGGATCGTACCGCCCAACTTTTTGTATGGTCAAAAAGGACACTTATGATTTGCAGTGTTAATAATCCAATTTTTAATGCATGTCAACATATTTTAATATTTTTTTAATTCATGTCTTTCCAAAAATTATTTGAACATTGAAAATGTAAGGTTGTAAAAACATTTTAGTGGCTGGGGAGGGGGTGTAAGGCTATGTTCACACGGTTTATTGCGGGGCGTAATTACGCCCCGAAATTACGCCGAGTGCTCGGGAGCGGGGCTGGAGGGGGCGGCAGCCCGCCAGCCCCATAGACATGCGTTACTCTCGGCGCGTAAACGCCGAGAATAATTGACATGTCACTTATCTCCATGCTCGGCGTATTGTCCAAGCGGGGAGAGGAGACGTAATCCATAGTTCTCTATGAGAACTGTGGATTACCGTAATGACTGGGACGTATCTCGCCCCGTACTGTGCGCAGTGCGGGGCGAAAGACGGGCCGAAATACGTCCCATTTTATGCGGTCGGCACATGGCCTAATAGAAAATAAATTTAAAAAATGCTCCCCCCCCCCCCACAACCCTGCCAGTCTATCCCCCGACCACAAACATTTACCAGGACCGTCACTATACAACAGGTGTTTTAGAAGTATGTGCTGGCCACCGCGTTCTTCTAAAGCGCGGGAGGGGGCGGCCCTATTCATTTTTATTATCCATGGCGCGTAAACACCAGGGAAGACGGGCATAGTTCATGAATTACCGTAATTGTGGGTCGCATTTCAGTCGTATTGCGGCAGAAGTACAACCCGCAGTTACGCCGTGTGAACATGCCCTAATAGTCATGCAGTTACTAGATAATATAAGGAGCATATTCCTCACCATACATATCACCATCATACTGATGCCAAAAAAATTCTACTATCCCAAAACCAATATTTCTAATAACACTATTACATAAGGACCCGATTATCCCGCCAGAACACAAATTATCACCACAGTGAGTAAATAATATCCCTTCACTATTACTGAATAAAGTTCAGTATACAAAGACCAATATTACAGCCATACAGTGATCAAATAGTGGTTGATACCAGCATATACAGGCTCTGCAAACTGTATTTTACCACTATACGGTGTTCAAATAGTGGTAGATATCAGTGTACACAATCTCGCCAGACTGCATATTACTGCCATACAGTGCCCATATAGTGGTAGATACCAGTGTGCACAGGCACTTTGCAGACATACAAGTGATTAAAGTGCAATTACATCTAGTGACTCACAGGTGACGGTTTCTCTGGCGAGTCGTTCACTTTTTCTTTTCTTCTCCATCTGGTCCAGACCGCCATAATAACTTTCATAGCCACCACTCGTCCCTGCATATTTGGACACAAATATATTAGAATCCTTAGTTTTCCAGCACCTCCCTAACTGTTCCCCATCTCTGTTCATACTCCCCAGGGGTGGGAGAGTGTATACAGGCCATAGCTTAGAGGCACAGTCTCCTAGAGGGATGAGAAGGAACAGAGGATTAACCTTCTGGCAATTATGTTACAGCTATGTCCTTTGGTAGGTAGGCAAGGCGCTAGATAGACAGATAAAGAGGCAAGGTCTCAGATAGGCCCCAGATTGCTAGATAGACCCCCGTTTGATAGGTTGGTAGGCCCCAGGTAAGAAGGTAAGCCATAGGTAGTTAGATTAGCCACAGGAAGGTAGGTAGTAGATACATAGATAGATTATGTAGGTAGGAAGGTAGGCAGTAGTTAGGCCCTAATTAGACAGCAGCTAGGCCCTAGGTAGGTAGGTAGGCAGTAGTTAGGCCCCATGTAGGTGTACAGTAGTTAAGCCCCAGGTAGGTAGGTAGTAGATGAGCCCCACATAGGTAGGCCATAGGTAGGTAGGCATATTGGCCCTAAGTAGGTGGGTAGTCAGTAGTTAGGTCCCAGTTAGGTAGGTAGATTGGCCCTAGGTAGGCAGTAGGTCGTTAGGTAGCAGTAGTTACACCACTGGTAAGACTGTCTTTATTGCCCAGAGCAACCAATCAGAGATCAGCTTTCATTTATCCAGAGCAGTAGAGGAAATGAAAGCTGAGCTCCGATTGGTTGCTATGGGCAACAAAAACAGTTTTACCATTAGACAGTTTTGATAAATGAGGAACAATGGGTTTAAAAAAAAAAATTAAATTTGCAAATGTTTTCCCCAAGAGCAAGGTAAAAGAAGTACAGAAAATTTTGGGAAATAAAAATGTAGGGACCATCTCTCTAAAAGAGGGGCACTAGGGAGACTTGCATTATGGGGAAAAGGGGGGGAACCCCCAAGATCAGATATTTGTTTGACCCAGGGCTGGGCACATTTATTAAGCTTTTTTTTGACAGTGCTATATGTACAGGCAAAAAAAAAAAAAAAAACATAGGTACAATAGGCCTCAAAACTAATTTTTAAAAGCATACAGGGCCAATTCCCCAAAGTTTTAAAAGGGGGGGGGTTTCCCGTTTAATTGGGGTTGTACCCATTTCCCCCCCCCCCCCCCCCTCCGGCAGAGTTGGAAAAAAACCCCTGCCCCAGAAAGGCAGGGGGGGTTCTTTAAATGACCCCGCGGTCCCAGAGTAGCGCTGGTGCGCTTATCCGGCGCCCCCGGGCCTTTTCCCACAAAAGGGTGAAGCGGCCCATCAGCCGTCCGGGAACTCTCAGTTTTACAGGGAGGGGCCCGGAGGGAATTTTCCCCCATTCCCCCCCCTCCCCCCCCTGTATTTTCCAGCCCCGGGGGGGCCGGGTGTGCGCTGTACAAAACAGATCACGTCGCGGGGGGAGGGAAGGCGGTTTGCACTCACCCCCCCCTGCGGCTGGGGTCAGGAATGTCCAGGTGGCCCAAAGCTGCGGGGGCCCGGGGGAGGTATGTGGTTTTTATTTTTTTTTTTTTATTAGCTTTAGGGGGCATCTCCCTGGTTAACAAAGGGGGCAACAAACCTGATTAAAAAGGGGGGAAAACCAAACCTGGCTACTAAAGGAGGCAACACCGGGCTACTAAAGGGGCAGCTCCCCTGGCTACAAAAAGGGGGCAACTACTGGCTTAAAGGGGGCAGCTACCTGGCTAAAAAAGGGGGGGGAAACAACCGGGTAAAAAAGGGGGGCAATTTACGGGTAAAAAAAGGGGGGCAACTACCGGTGTAAAAAAGGGGGCAACTACCTGGTTTAAAAAGGGGGCAACTACCTGGCTAAAAAAGGGGGAAAAATCCCTGGCTAAAAAGGGGGGGGAAATCTACCGTCTAAAAAAGGGGGGGCATCTCCTGGCTAAAAAAGGGGGGGGGCTTTCTACCTGGCACAAGGGGGCATCTCCCTGCCGTAAGAGGAAAACCTCCCTGGTATGGGGAGCTACCCCTCCCTTTGGCTTTAAGGGCTTTCTACCTGGCTTTTTCCAAACCATTAGCATTTAAGGCGGAGGGGGTGTGGCTTTTTGAAAGGGCGGGCACACCAAAAAAGGGGCCCTTTCCAAAGAGATATCTTTATCTATTTTTGCCCTCATAACTGCCCTTTTTTTTTGTCTCATATTTGTCTAACAAAAAGGGGGGGAAATGTATGATAATAGTTTGGGAAAAAGGGGAAATTTTCGCTTTCGGGGTTTTTAGTGAAAAAATACACCTAAAATCATTAAAGTGTTTTTTGTGTATTTACATGATTTTAAAGGGGTTTGATACGCCCTCCTGTGTTTTTTAGCGCATATGGAACTTAGGGGGCATTAATAATGGGGTAAACATGTGTATGGCTATGGATAGGCTACAAATAAAAAAAAGTCATTAGAAATAGCATGTCAGTGAATAGAAACTATGGAAACTTTTTTGGGCTTGGGGGACCACAGTTTCCCAGCAAGACCTTGAAAATGAGGGCATATTTAAAAGGGTGAGGCAGCAAAAATGAATTTCAAACATAATCACCATTATAGTAAAAAAAAAAAAAATCGAACATTTTTTTTTTTAAAAATAATTCAGAAAAATATAGCTCGGGTGAGATATTTAAATTTAAAAATTTAAAGTTTAAAATTCTTTTAATTTAAAATTATTTTTAAAATGGGGAGATTTTTTTAATTTTTTTTTTGGGATATTTAATATTTTTATTTTTAATTGTAAAATAATACTTTTTTTGGGCATGTATATAATTTAAATTTATATAGTTTGATAATTATCAGAAATTACTTTTTTTAATTGTATTGGTTTTAAAATTTGAGAAAAAATTTGAAAACATTTTTTGCCCTAATGGGCAAACCCAAATTACTTCGACTCCTCAGGCTTAGGCAGACCACATTGAAATACCGTTTTTCCCCAAAATCAGACACCCCAAAAAGAAAAGACATAGCAGAGTTTTTTGTTAAATTTTTCCCTAAAAAAGGGCCCCCCTGAAAAAAAAACATAGCGGAAATCATTAGGGGTTAAGGGAAACCTGGGGGAAGGGGTGGTCATGGGGGGAACCTGGGGAAGTCCCCACAGGTCCCGAACATCTCAGGACGGGGAACAGTAAGTGGGGGATGGGGGGGAAACAGGCAATGATACTGACACACCCCACACTGTCAAAACCCACACACAGAGACACAATTACAGACACCCCCCCAAAACTGTCACACACAGGCACAAAAACAAAACCCCAACCCAGAGACATACAAAACACAGACACTATTACAGACACACAGTCCAACAGACAAAATTTTAAAGCCCACACACACACGGAGACATACACACAGACACTAAAACAGATGCACACACACATTTTCAGGGGGATGGGCGAGGGGGAAAAGCGGGGAAACTCCGGTTCTACATTCCCCGCATGTCACATTTGCCATCCTTTGAAATAACCCACAAAAAGTTTCCCAAAAAATGTCCTTTACATAGATATATCCTAGGGTTTTTGTGACTCAAAAACTTTAAGATATAAAATACTTTAACAAAACACATAGTATAAAATTTGCTATAATTTTTTAAAGGGAAAAAAATAAGACATATTTGAATCTTTAGGGAAAAATTAAAAAAAAAGAGCTTTTCTTTTTTTTGGGGAAACGGGGGTGGGTTTTGCCTGCCCCGAGCAGAAAATGGGGCCTATTCTTCCCGACCCACATTCAAAAATTTGTGTCTAATAGTTTTGAATGGGTTCGATGCCTCCCCCAATGCCCCCACATTTTTTGGCACATTAAAAAGTGGGAAATCTTTTCAAACAATTCACCAAAACAGGGTTTTTTGATGGCCAAAAAATCGCATTTGGGGGTTTTCTTTTTAAATGCCACAAAAGTTTAAAAAAAAAAAAAAAAAACCCTTTTTCATACATGTCTACCTATATTTTTGTCTCAAAGCTCTGTCTCATAGCATATCCTTGTCTAATATCTTTGTCTCATAGCTCTGTCCATAGCATACCCTTTGGGTTTTAATTTTTTGGGTCTAAATGGGCCCTGTCTAATAGCATATTCGGGTTAATATCTTTGTCTCCCTACCCAAAGGGGCGTCGCTAGGCTTTTTTTAAATTGGGGGCGGGGCCCCCCAAATTAAAACACCCGTCCCCCCCAGTCCCCGGGTCCGGGCCTCTGCCCGGGGCCCTTGGAGCCCGAGGCCCTTTAGCTGCATGGGTCCGCGGGACGCACACACACCGGGCTTCGCAGGGCAAGAGCGAGTGTTTCCCTGCCCCCAAAAACATTTGTCGGACCCCAGGTCCAAAAACCAAAGGGGCCGCCAGGTCCTCAAAAGCGTAGGACCCCCCGCGTGGCCCCCGTGGCCTCACCCGGGCAGGTCGCGATGATTTGTTTGTCATACCCCAACCGCGCCTGTCCCCCGGGGCGCAAAAGGCGCGTCATAGGCCTTTCGCCCTGGGGGCCTCCCGGAGGAGCGCGCGGCTGAAGGGACAAAGAGGAGCGGGGGCTCCCCGGGGGGGGGTTAAAGGGTGAGTATTAATGTTTTTGTTTTTAAAGTTTTTAAACCTGCCCCGTCCCCCTAAAATTTGCCTGCCTGGGGCCCCTTACCCTCCTGTGGCCTCCATAAAACCCCTTGGGGCCCCCCAAAAACTGCCCGGGGTGGCCCCCATCCCCACTGTCTGTGGCCCCCATATCCCGGGGGGCCTGTGCCCCTATAATGCCTGCCTGTGGCCCCCTTTTTCCCCTGCTGTGCCCCCAATTTCCCTCCCTGGGGCCCCCATATCCCTCCCTGTGGCCCCCATATCCCGCCTTTTGCCCCTATAAGGGCCTGCCTGGGGCCCCCAAAACCACTGTTTTGGGGGCCCCCATACCCCTGCCTGTGCCCCCAAAATCCCGGTCTGTGGCCCCTATTATGCCTGCCTGTGGCCCTTTTAATCCCTCCCGTGGCCCCCCAAATCCCTCTTGTGGCCCCCTTTTATGTTTGCCTGTCCCTATAATCCCTGACTGGGGGCCCCCCATATTCTCCCGGGGCCCCCCATTTTTCCCCTGCCTGTGCCCCCCATATGCTGCCTGTGCCCCTTAATGCCTGCCTGTGCCCCTATAATCCCTGCCTTTTGGCCCCCTTAAATCCCTGCCTGTGGGCCCCCCAATATCCCTGCCGTGGCCCAAATATACCTGCCTTTTGGCCCCCCATAACGCCTGCCTGTCCCCCCCCCTTTTCCCCTTTGCCTGTGGCCCCCAATGCCTGCCTTTCCCCCTATTTTCCCGGGACTGGGGCCCCCATATACGCCTGGGCCCCATATACGCCTGTGGCCCCCATATACTCCCTTTCTCCCCCCATATACTGCCTCAGGGCCCCAATTTTACTGCCCAGTGCCCCTAAATACCTTTTTTTGGGGCCCCCCTATATACTCCCTCAGTCCCCCCAAATACGGCCTAAGTGCCCCTATTTACCTTTTTTTGGCCCCCTATATACTGCCTAGTGCCCCCTACCCTCCCCTGTGGCCCCATATCCCTGCCCCCAGCCCCCCCATTTATTTTCCTTTTGGGGGCCCCATAAAACCTGCCTTTTGGCCCCCCCCTATTACCTGCCTGTGCCCCCATAAACGCCTGTCCCCCCTTATATACTGCGTGTCCCCTATAAACTCCCTTTGGGGCCCCCCATATCCCTTTGGCCTGTGGCCCCATAAACTGCTTCAGTCCCCCAATATACCAAAACTGGGGACTCTATACCTATAATTAAGGAGTTGCTGGAAAGGGTGGGGTTTCAAAAATTTATTTTGTCCAAATCCCCCCCAGGGACAAGTTTTGGGCCCCGGGAGCAATCAGCATAAAGGGTTGTAAACCCGGGATGGAGAAAAAAGGGGAAAGTGAAGACGCTAAACAAAAAAGGGACGTCTCCGGTAAATTTTACTAAATGTAACACAGTGTAATAAATTTATTTTTCTGCAGAGCGTCTACATTTTAAAACTAGTATCTCCACTATTTGGTCACTGTATGGCGGTGGTATATGAAATCCAAAAGCTGTGTCCAGCTGATGGTCACAGTGGGGGTTGCTTTTGGGGGCCGGGGGTTCGGCAGGTTTAAATTTGAGCCTTAATAGAAATAGTTTGGGGTCTTGGTTTTGAAAGGGGGGGTTTTTTAAGTAACAAAAATTGTCTGGAAAGATTTCCCTCCATGTATCGGGGTATTTTTTTGGTGACTTTTTAAAGGGTTTTTGTCATATGAAAGTGAGAAGTTCTAAAAAAAGTAAATTTTTTCCATTGGTGTTTTTTACGGGTTACAGGGGACTGCTGGGGAAAGGGAAAGGGGGATCTGTGTGGGTGTGCAAAAAATTAGTGACGGGAAAACAAAAGGGTTTTTTCTCTTTTTAAAAAAAACACCCCATTCACAATGGGGCGTAAAAAAAGTCGTGTAAACCCAGCCCTACCCAAAAAAACACAAAGGGCCCGAGCCCCGGTTGTTTTAGGACCCTGGGAAAACCCCCCTTTGCTCTTTACCCCTGTCTCATAGCTTATCCTTGTCTAATATCTTTTTTCTCATAGCCTGTCCATAGATACCCCTTTGTTAAAAACTTTGTCTCATACCCCCTGTCTCTTTGCATATCCTTTTTCAATATCTTTGTCTCATAGCGCTGTCTCATAGCATATCCTTGTCTAATATCTTTGTCTCATAGCTCTCTCATAGCATATCCTTGTCTAATATCTTTGTCTCATAGCCCTGTCTCATAGCATATCCTTGTCTAAAATCTTTGTCTCATACTCTGTTCATGCCTTTCTCATAGCAAATTTTTGGTCTCATAGCTCCCCAAAAGCTTTTCCCCTTGTCAAATTTATCTTTTTTCTCATAGCTCTCTCAAAGCTTTTCCTTGTTTTAATACCCTTTGTCTCATAGCCCTGTTCTCATAGCAATCCTTTTTCTAAAAACTTTGCCCTCATAGATATCCTTGTCTAATATCTTTGTTTTCATGCATATCATTGCCCCAAATATTTTTGGTTTTCATAGCGCGTCCCCATGGCATATCCTTGTCTAATATCTTTGTTCTAGTTTCTCCCCAATAGAAAAATCCTTGTCTAATATGTTTGTCTCTTACCCTTTTTCATAGCAAAAACTTTGTCAAATATTTTTGTCTCATAGCGCTGTTCCCATAGATATCCTTGTTAATTTTCTTTGTCTCAAAACCCCTTTTCCCAAAAATTTACCCTTTTGTCTAACATTTTGTCTCATAGCTCTGTCTCATACATACCCTTGTCTCATGGGCTCTCTCATAGCATACCCTTGCTCAAAAGCTCGCTAAATAGCAAAACCCTTGAAAATATCTTTTTTCATAGCCCGGGTCCCATAGATACCCTTGTCAAAAAATTTTTGTCTCATAGCCCTGTCTCATAGCATACCCTTTGGGGTCTAATTTTTTTGTCTCATAGCCCTGCTCATACCAAATCCTTGTCTAATATTTTTTGCCCTCTTTACCCTTTTTGCCCCAAAACATACTTGTTTAAATATCTTTGTCTCATAGCCCTGTCTCATAGCATATCCTTGTCTAATATCTTTGTCTCATAGCCCTGTCTCATAGCATATCCTTGCCCCCCCAATATTTTTTGTCTCAAAGCCCTGCCCCCTTTAGCAAAACCTTGTTAATATCTTTGTCTCATAGCCCCTTTTCTCATACATATCCTTGTCTAATATCTTTGTCTCATAGCCCTGTCTCATAACATATCTTTGTCTAATATCTTTGTCTCATAGCCCGGGTTCATACATATCCTTGTCTAAAAATTTTTTGTCTTAGCCCTGTCTCATAGCATTTTTCCTTGTCTAACATCTTTGTCTCATGGGCGCGTCCCCTTTGCATATCCTTGTTTTAATATCTTCGTCTCTTTAGCCCTGTCTCATAGCATACCCTTTGTCAAATATCTTTTCTCATAGCCCTGCCCTCTTTAACATATTTGTCAAATTTTCTTTGTCTCATAGCCCGGGTCCTTAGCAAATCCTTGTCAAATTTATCTTTGTTCATACCCCGGGTCAATTTAGCATACCCTTGTCTAAAAATCTTTGCCCCTCATCCCCCTGTCTAAATAGCATTTTCCTTTGTCTAATATCTTTGTTTTTGTCCTGTTCATAGCTATCCTTGTCTAATATCTTTTTTTAATACCGTTTTCTTTGCATATCCTTGTCTAATACCTTCTTTCCCCATACCCCTGTCATAGCATACCCCTTGCCCTAATACTTTTGTCTCATAGCCGTTCATAGCATTTTTCCTTGGTCTAATATCTTTGTCTCATACCCCTGCCCTCATGGGCAAAACCTTGTCTAATATCTTTGTCTCAAACCCGTCTCATAAAATATCCTTGCCCTAAAAATTTTTGTCTCATAGCCCCTTCATAGCATATCCTTGCCCTAATATCTTTGTCTCTTTACCCCGCTCTTAGCATATCCTTTTTCAAATATCTTTGTCTCAAAAGCGCTGTCTCTTTAGCAACCCTTGGAAAAATCTTTTTTCTCATAGCTCTGTCCCCATAGCATATCTTTGTCTAATATCTTTTTTCCCCCCTTTGCGCTGTCTCATAGCAAAACCTTGTCAAATATCTTTGTCTCAAAACCCCCTGTCTCATAGCAAACCCTTTTGGTCTAATATCTTTTTCTCAAGCGCTGTCTCTTTGGCAAAAACCTTTTTTAAAAAAACTTTGTTCTTACCCCCGGGGTCTCAACATATCCTTGTTAATATCTTTGTCTCAACCCCCTGCCCTATGGGCATATCCTTGTCTAATATCTTTGTCTCATAGCATATCTTTGTCTAATATCTTTGTCTCATAGCGCTGTCTCATAGCCCTGTCTCATAGCATATCCTTGTCTAATATCTTTGTCTCATAACTCTGTCTCATAACATATCCTTGTCTA
This sequence comes from Phyllomedusa bahiana, assembly GCA_025379985.1. Classification (NCBI taxonomy): domain Eukaryota; kingdom Metazoa; phylum Chordata; class Amphibia; order Anura; family Hylidae; genus Phyllomedusa; species Phyllomedusa bahiana. The sequence continues at coordinate 29,748 of JAODAL010004222.1, read as the reverse complement.
ATATCTTTGTCTCATAGCCCTGTTCTTTGCTTATCCTTTCTAATATTTTTTGTCTCAAGCCCTGTCCATAGCATTTTCCTTGTTAATATTTTTGGGTCCATAGCCCGTCCCAAGCATTTCCTTTTCAAATATCTTTGTCCAAAGCCCTGTCTATACCCATATCCTTTCTAATATCTTTGTTCATAGCATCTTTTTGGGGCGCAAAATTTGAAAAGGAAAGAAAGGGTTTTTGGCTTGCAACATTTCCCAAAACATTATAGAAAAAGGGTAAAAACAGATAACCCAAAAGAACAAAGTCCCCTTCCCTTTTCAAAACATGTCCGAAAAATGACCCAGAAACCGCTTAAAATTTTGTTATCTCATTCTGGAAAAAAATACTACAAAAGAAGAAAAATGTCATGAAACCAAAGAGATAATAAAATTAAAATTTTTTTTTTTAAAAAGTAAAAACCTTTTCAAACTTTTTTACTTTATTTACCTGTAAAGGGGGAAATACCAAGTTAAAGCATAAAAAAGGGGCTAATCTCTTTGAAATCCCCAAAAGTTTATCGCTTTTCCCCCCATCAGAAAAGGGGTTTCAATGGGAAAAAACAATACCCAAGCAATCCCTAAAAGGGTTTTAAACAAAAAACAGAGCAAAGGGGGTTTCACATCCCTTAGACAATGATAAGCGGGGTTTGGGGGAAAAGGAAAATGGATTAAAATTTGCTGCTTGGGGTTTCCACTTTAGAATTTTGCTTTTTCTTGTATTATTTTTTAAAATTTGTTTTGGTTTGCTGGCAGTTATATCGGGGGGTCTTCTCCTACCCATGCATCACTTTAGGGAATCTGTTTTTTTTCCTTTTTTCCGGAAAAGCCGGTTTGACAATTTAACCCCGGTGAGCTTCCCAAATCATCCCAAACCCATTAGACCCTTTAAAAAAAGGGAAAATCAGAAAAAATAATACCCCTCCTGACGCTATGTTCACACGGCTTATTTGTGGGGTGTAAATTTCCCCCGCAAAACGCCGGGGGGGGCCGGGGGATGGGAGCGGGGGGCCGGACCTCCCGGCCTATTTTTCATTTAACAACCGCGGGGCGGGATAAAGCCGCTAGTAATTCAAAAATGTCAACCCCCCTTTTCTCCCCCCGCGGTGTTTTCCCCCGGCCCGGGAGAAGGGGGACGTAACCATAGTTCTCTTTTGGGTGTAATTACCGGGAATGTGGGGGTATTTCCAGCCGTAATTTTGGGAACCCGGCGTGTTTAAATTTCGGAAATGAAATACGTCCAATTTTTTTAAACCTTTTTGAACATAGCTTGACTGTTTGTAACTTTTAAAAGTAAAAACTGATCAAATTTTGTATTAGGAAAAGCAGGGGAAAACTGAGTGACTCCCTCTAAAGGGGGGGTTTTTTACTTTATACTCAATTTGGGCCCCCGAATCTTTTTTCACTAAGAGGCTTTTTTTGTAACTTTGTGGCCAAAACCCGGCATTTTTAAGGCTTTGTGCTTGAAAGGTAATTTTTTATTTTAATAAGACCAAAAGTAGATTAGTTTGACACAAAGGGGGAAACTGTCATACCTGGCGTTTTCAAGATTTCTACTCAATGATTTGTGTAAAACAGGGGTCAGCTCCACTAAATTGGGAAGAAATTTGGGGTTTTTATTCCCTTTTTAAAATTCCCCAAAAGTTTCTGTTCCAAATTTCTCTGCCATCTCCCTTGACCCGTCCCCCCGGGGGCAGGAGCATTGGCCCCCTGGGGAAGTTATCATACTCGCTGGGTCGAGCAGGTGACCCCAGGTTATCAAAGGGGATTTCTGTTGCTTTTAAAAACTTGCTGCAGTATTTTCCCTATTCCCCCCTTTTTCCTTTTTTAGAAAAAAAACTGAGGCTGCAAAAGCTTTTCTACGGTGCAGGCAAATGTTATCTACTAAGTGGGGATTAATAATTTCCCGATTTTTTTAAAAATTTTAAAGTACCCTTTGGGGTAACTACTCTGCAAAGAGCAATAAAAACAACAATATTTAAAAACCGTAAAAGAGGGGGTGCACCTCCCCCGGGCCCCGACATTAGCATCATGGTTTTTTTTTTTCTTAAAAAGGAAAATCCTGTTTTTATATATGGAATTTAACCCAAGGGGTTTAATTTTAAGCTCCTGGGCCCTAGTGCAAAAACTGAAATGGGGCCCCCCCCCTATATTGCCAAAAAACAATCCTTAATTTCCTCCCTTTTGTGGCAAAAGGGCCCTTTTTGGGGCCCCCCCAGGCGCCCGGCCCGGGAGGATGCTACCGCTGCACCCCCTGTAGCAAAAACCCCCCTTTTCATGAACCGTTTTAAAACCCAAAAACTTGGCCCCAATTTTGTACCAAAAAACAATATTTTTTGAATGCACCAGAGATGCCCGGGGGGGTGTTGTGCCAAATCAGTACGATTCCCCAGAAAAAAACCCAAAGTTTAAAAACTAGTATCTATTTCGCAGATTCATTGAAAGTGGGATGAGAATAGCAACTTCCCCAAAGTCATAAGACTTTCTGCCATGTTTGGGTTTTGATTTGGCAAAACTTGCTGTGGTGCAATCCCCTCCACCAAATTTCCCCCAAACAAATTACAGTACTAAAAAATGTGGAAGGGGTCCGCATCTAGTAGAAAAACTTATTCAGTGGTCCCTCAAATACAAAATTGATTGGGTTCCCTTTAATGGGCCATTGTAAGTTTAGACCATAACTCCATGGGAAAACTGGTAAATTTTTTTCAGAGGCCCCCAAAAAGTTTCCCCCAAATTTATTCAATATGGAGGGTTGAAGAAAAAATTTAAGGGGTATAAAATAAAACAGATTTAAAACAAATCTTTACATTTAAGATAGGAAAAAAGGCTGGAAATCACTTTTTTTTAGGGCAGGGCTTTTTTTATATTATTTGCATTTTGTACCAGGAAACCGCCAAAAAAGGCCCTCAATTGGTCCCCGAGGAAACCCCTTATCCTGGGGACATTAAAGAGCCGATCAGGATATGTAGCACTGTACTGTACTAAAAAGGGCAAAATTTAACCCCCCAATCACGCATGGGACTTTCATAATTTCAGAAATTTTTTCAATAAAATGTCCATGATAATTGGCTGGATCAGTATATGGGGGCAATTTTACCTTCAAAACCAAATAAAATAAAAAATTTTCCCCAAAGACATTTTAAATTTTTAAAAAATACAATCTAAAAGACATAGTTTAAACATGTTAACCCCCTACCTGATCCCCCCGGGGACATATGGCTTTGGGCCTAAGACACCCCTAATCTAATTTGTGATACCTAACATGCCATAAAAAATGGGAAAAAAAAAAATTTTTTTTTTTCCCCATAGGGAAATTTAGGGGGATGTCCCCCCCCCGGCACGGGTTTGCGGACGTTTTTTCAATGGTTTTGCGGGCTTGCACACCGTTTTTGAAAAAGGGCCCCAAACGACACAACGGGCCCTTTTTATGGGAAAAAATCGTGAAGCAGGGCCCCTCACGGGTTTTCCGCCCGGCGCTTTTTTCCCCCCCGAGCCCCCCGAAAAACAATTTAAAATTGCACATTCTTTCTTTACTGGTTTTTAGAAGGAAAATGGCAAATCAAGTGAAGGGGAAAGGGGTCATCGGGAAAAAAACCGTCCCCCCCCGCGGCCCTGTGCACGGCACAAAAACCGGACAAATACTTTGGGCCATTTTAAACCGCCGGGGGAAATTTTTCCCTTTTTCCCCTTGGGAAAAGGGCCCTTAAAGTCCTTACAGACATCATTTGGTTCATACTATGCACATAATTAGACATCCTGTCTCTGAGTATAAGTAGATATATGAAATAGTTAGAAGTCTTGATCTCTAGAGAAATCCCACCTATTACTTGTTTTTTATTTCACTCGAACACAAAGAAAAGTTTATGTTGGCAAATTAATTTTTTTTTTTTTTGTCCCTTTTTTTTAAACAATACACATTTTTACACACTCAATTTTTTTTTTTTCTGGAATTTATAAAAAAAATAAAAAAAAAAAAGGGGCTAATTTTAAAGGGTTTAAAATTTTTTTCCTTAAACCCTTGTAGATTGTAGCTTGTGGCAGCGCTGTAGAGAAAAACAATGTTTATTTTGTTGCAAAAGTATTGTAGATTTCTACATTGGATTTCACCTGTTTATTGTACTGGACTGAAGTTGTGCAATAAGTACTGAAACACTGACAGTTAGACATGTGTAATCTAAAGTTAAAGGGGTCGTCTCACTACATTGATTCATCTTACCTCAGTCCTGTTTTCTTGGTTTCATTTTGAATTCAGGGGTGTGTTTACTGGCTTCTACTAGGCTGCAGTGGAAGCTAGGTCTGTAGCTATGGTAACCAGTGCTGGCAGCCTATCAGGATAGATCAAACAAGTCTGTAGCTATAGCGACCTGAGGAGCTGATGCAGCCCATACAAGAGGGGATATCTAGAAATAGGTAGGACACGGTTAATGGACATATATTGCAAAAAAGCAATCCTTGTAGTGAGACAATCCCTTTAAGAGATGGTCTCATTTAGTTCATTTGAAAAAACGATTAAAAGATTAAAAGTAATTTTATAATCATCCTGAGATTTCAACCAAAAGCCAAATATCTAACTTTTTGTGAGTAGTTTATAAGGTAGAATAGAGCAGCTGAACTCTATCTCTATGACATATAGGATTATTTGCTAAAGGAGAGAAGCTGAGCTCTGTGTATGTGTATATATTTTACAATGAAGACAATCAATGATGTCAATGTCCAGCATAGGGAAATACACCTATCATTGTACTACGGGCACCATGTATCTCTAATGCTCTCACATCCACTGCCTTGAAAAAAGCACATACTCAGCAGAAATTTGTTCCTGGATGACAATTAGGAAGTGGCCAATGCTAGCATTGGCCTGTGCTCCCCTCCCCCACAATCACTATGTGCTATACTATCTATTAATATGCTATTACATCAGTGGTTCTCAACCTTTCTAATGCCGTGACCCCGCAATATAGTTCCTCATGTTGCGATGACCCCAAACCAAAAAATAATTTTGATGGCTACTTCAAAACTGTAATTTTGCTACATGGGGGGGTTACATATGTGTGACGCCTCTGAGCGGTACCTCTACATGTCACATACATATAAAGGTACCACTCAGAGCCGTTACATTAGATGTAACCTTATACAGGGACTGTGATGGTACATGGGGGGTTACATATTTGTGACGCCTCTGAGCGGTACCTCTACATGTCACATACATATAAAGGCATACATGCCAACTCTCCCGTTTTTGGCGGGGGGGGTCCCGCTATTTGGGGTCCCCTCCCGCCCTCCCGGGGGCGTTGGCATTCTCCCGCCGCCAGCAGGCGGCGGGGTTCTTTAAAAATGGCCGCGGCGACAGAGTAGTGCTACTGCGCTACTTTGGCGCCGCCGGGCCGATCCTACAGGCGGGTGAAGCGGCCGCTGCGCCCGCTTTTTCCGCCCGGAGTCTCGCTGTGCAGGGAGGAGGCAGGAGGGATCGCTCCCTCCTCCCTCCCCCCCCTGTATTCCGGCGCCGGTGTGTGCGCCGCACATACAGGTCAGCGGCGCAGGGGAAGTGACGCGCGGCTGCAGGGGAGTGACGCCCCGGCTGCTCTCACTTCCCCTGCACCGCTGAGGAGATCGTCCGGAGCGGCCGTGCTGCAGGAGCCTGGTGAGGTAAGTGGATTTTATTATTTTATTTTTATTAGCTATATGGGGGGCTCTGCCTGGCAACAATGGGGGCACTACCTGGCAACAGAGGGGGCATCTACCTGGCAACAGAGGGGACACTACCTGGCAACAGAGGGGACATCTACCTGGCAACAATGGGGGCAGCTACCTGGCAACAGAGGGGACACTACCTGGCAAAAAGAGGGGGCACTCCCTGGCAACAGAGGGGACATCTACCTGGCAACAGAGGGGGGCACTACCTGGCAACAGAGGGGGCACTACCTGGCAACAATGGGGGCACTACCTGGCAACAATGGGGGCATCTACCTGGCAACAGAGGGGACATCTACCTGGCAACAGAGGGGACATCTACCTGGCAACAATGGGGGCACTACCTGGCAACAGAGGAGACATCTACCTGGCAACAATGGGGGCACTACCTGGCAACAATGGGGGCTCTTCCTGGCAACAGAGGGGCACTACCTGGCAACAGAGGGGCCCCTACCCGGCAACAACGGGGGCACCTACCTGGCAACAGAGGGGGCATCTACCTGGCAACAGAGGGGACATCTACCTGGCAACAGAGGGGGCATCTACCTGGCAACAGAGGGGACACTACCTGGCAACAATGGGGGCACTACCTGGCAACAGAGGGGGCACTACCTGGCAACAGAGGGGGCACTCCCTGGCAACAATGGGGGCACTACCTGGCAACAATGGGGGCACTACCTGGCAACAGAGGGGGCACTACCTGGCAACAATGGGGGCACTACCTGGCAACAGAGGGGGCACTACCTGGCAACAGAGGGGGGCATCTACCTGGCAACAGAGGGGACAACTACCTGGCTAACAAAGGGGGGCACCTACCTGGCTAACAAAGGGGGGCACCTACCTGGCTAACAAAGGGGGGCCCCTACCTGGCTAACAAAGGGGAGGCACCTACATGGATACAGAGGGGGCATCTACTTGGCTACAAGGGGGCATCTACCTGCCTGTAAGGGGCACTACCTGCTTATGGGGGATTACGACCTGGCTATAAGGGCATCTACCTGGCTTTCTTCCAAAGCCGTTATGCAGTTAGGTGGAGTGGGGTGTGGCTTTTTGAAGGGGCGTGGCATACCAACAAGATGGGCATCTCCTGCTTTTTCATTTTCAAAACTTGGCAACTATGTATAAAGGTACCACTCAGAGCCGTTACATAGATGTAACCTTATACAGGGGACTGTGAGTGGTACATGGGGGGTTACATATATGTGACGCCTCTGAGCGGTACCTCTACATGTCAAATACATATAAAGGTACCACGCACAGCCGTTACATAGATGTAACCTTGTCCGGGGGGAGGCTGTGATTGGCACATGAGGGGGTTACATATATGATCCCTCATGTGCCACTCACAGCCCCCCTATAAGGGGGGGGGGAATGTAATGTGTATATCGTGATGGCTGTATGTGGTACAAGTAACAGGTTAATAACATATTACTTGTACCACATACAGACATTACATGATGCAGTGTGTGTGTGTGTGTGTGTGTGTTTCACACTAAATTACCTTGCAGCCAGGAACAGCCCTGCCGTACAGTGTCAGCGTTCTCTCTGCACTGAGTACGGCAGGGCTGTTCCTGATGCTTGGTACATATTGTGGGCGCGTGATGCTGCGCGCTTTCAGCGTCCTGCACGCACCGCCCACAAGAACCGGCGGGATGTAAGTCCGTCCTCGCCGCAGCGCCGCTCACAGGAGCGGCTCACTGAGCCACCAATGCTGCGAGTAACGGCGCCCACTGCTCCCCCTCCCCTCAGTAATTGAAACGCTGTGGGCGCCGCACTATGCAAGCAGCTGCAGGGAGGGGCGCAGCGGCGGCCACAGCGCTCCTCCCTGCAGCTATTAAGCCAGTGCGATGCCCCTCTTAGCTCGCCGGCCGGCCGCCCTGCCCGGGCTAGGGGCGACCCCTGTGTTTTGGTCGTTCGACCCCCCGCCGGGGTCGCGACCCACAGGTTGAGAACCGCTGTATTACATGGTCAGCAGACCAGGTTGTGAGTCCAGGGTCAAATAGGTATTAGATTTCAGAGTGGGGGAGAAAACACAAAGGGTGACATGTATGAACCTGCCAGTTCTACCTCAGTTTCTAATATTGTACGATTTAACAGTATGTATGAAAGTGTCTCACAAGCTGTGCACTAAACATTGGCGTGTGACGGCTCATACAGCTATAGTCTGGGCAGCGGAGGTGCATTGTGTCATTTGCTCTTGCAGAGTAGTTATCACCTATGGTGCATTAGGGGTGACATGTATGAAAACTGTCTAAGTGTAAGACTTTCCTTGTTGCCCATAACAACCAGTCAGAGCCGCCCCTTTCATTTTTCCAAAGCACGATATGAAATGAAAGAGGAGCTTTAATTGGTTGCTATTGGCAACAAGGAAAGTCCTACACTTAGACAGTTTTCATACATGTGGCCCAAGGTCTTTAAATCTGAATTATTAATACACTTCCTGCACCATCATAAGAACAAAACATTTCTGCATTCTGGAATCATACATATACGAACACACATACACAAACATATAGACACAGAGACACAAGTATATACACACAAACACATACATATACACAAAAACATACACAAAAACATAGACACAGACACAAATATATACACACAAACACATACACAAAAATATACACAAACATATAGACACAGAGACACAAATATATACACACAAACACATACACAAAAATATACACAAACATATAGACACAGAGACACAAGTATATACACACAAACATACATATACACAAAAACATACATAAAAACATACACATTTTTATACACACATATATTTACACAAGCACACATACATACACATATAGAAAAAATATACAGTATACATGCACAAAGACATACATATACACATACACTTGCAAACAGATGCAAGCACACACAAGCCCACAGACATGCATACACACACTTACTGATTAGATTCTCTGATCTCTGCATACAAATTTATGTCTACATTTAATATTCTACCATTTAGAATTGAACATACACATGTACTGCAAAATCACACATACAGACATACTGTACATACAAATATATATATATTCCATATTCCATTGTTTCCATGTAAACATATACATTCATACGTATATACACTCGTATATGTATACATACATACCTGCACATCTTCTTGCACATACATACTGTTTCCCCAAAAATAAGACACCCCCAAAAGTAAGACATAGCAGAGATTTTTGTTGATTTCCCTAATTTAAGGCACCCCCCGAAAATAAGACATAGCGGAAATTATTGCAGCAGCTCCCCATACATAGAGCCATCCCTAAGGGTGGGCAGAGAGAAAGGTGGGGGGGGGGGAGGGAGGGTGGTCGTTCCCAAGCCCCGCTCACCCTGAGAAACGGCCCTGGGACATATTGTTGTAGGACCTGTTGAAGGACCTGTGCAGGGAGGTCATGTGACTGTGATGTCACCACAGGTCCCGAACATCCCAGGACAGGAGACAGAAAGTACATGTAAGTAATAGAGGGAATAGGGGGGAGAAAAGAGCAATTATACTGGCACACACATCTCACAGGATGACTGATGGGGCATGCTGGAACTTCTAGTTCTACACGTCCCAGCATGTCACATTTGCCATCCTTTGAGATGTCACTGCAGCTGCCATAAAATGTCCTTTACATAGATAGATCCTATGGTTTGTGACGCTGAACTTTAAGATATATATATACACACACACACTAGTATGGCATGCTATAACTTATTTGTGGAAAAATAAGACATCCCCTGAAAATAAGACATAGTGCATCTTTAGGAGCAAAAATTAATATAAGACGCTGTCTTATTTTCGGGGAAACAGGGTACATACACAGAAGTACTTACATATTGTTTCAGAGCGACTTCAGACTGTAACATGTCTTTGCCACTAGGTGGAGTACAGCAGGATAAATGAAAGCGATGTGCCACCGAGGACCTGGTCTCAGTGGGGGAAGCCAGCTATTTTGTGTCAGTAGCCGTAGGTTACAGACACGTGTAGATATCATGGCTGCTTTGCAGCTAAGTATGGGCTGGCTTTCCTAGAACGGTTATAGTGTTGGGAGGGAGGTTGTTCCCGATTTCCCGGACAAGTTTTTGGCAAGTCTCTAGAGGCCTATAAAAAGCCTGTTACTCCAGGTGATCAGGGAGTGTGGTCGGCTACCTGAAGTTACTAGTAACAACAGAGCTGAGAAGGAGGCTCTGATTACCCCCATAGGCTGAAGGGGAACCTGAACAAGGGCAGTCTGGTGAGCACTCTGGTTTGGTGGGGATGTGCTTTAGGCACTGGTAATAGAGGGACACTCTATGTGTTTAGGTAGTGGCCAGACAGTCGAGGTTTTTTGTTTATATTTTGTTGGCTATATATTTATACTGACCTTCTGAGGCTAGATTAAAGAGAAGCCTGGTGTCAGAGTATTGGTGAGCCAGCCCGCTTACCAAAAGCAGTGATCCATGAGCTGAGAGACCCCTGGGACTATTTAAAATGGCATTCAAGCTTAAGTGAGGCGTTACAGTATATAGACATGATTTTAATTACATATACAGTATACATACACATAGGGCGACATGTATGATCTAGGCACATAGGGGGAAAACCCTCCCGAATGCCATTATCAGGCTCATTGCAGAGCGCAAGCGGCACTTTGTAATGCACTTTTGGGGGCGTGCTTGAGGCATGCGCAAGGCGATTAAATTGGGCAGCAGATTCCTCCACACCATCCCTCTCCTACCTAACCACCGAATTGCAGCAAAACCCTCACAAACCCCATCTGTCTTTCATTTCTCCTCAAGGTTGTGCGTTTGGCACCCCAATGGACATAGGAATGACCCATGATCCACACCAGACACACGATTCTCACTAAAAGAAACAGAGAAGGAGAGGGAAAAAGTGGTAATGGGAGGGGGAGGGCAACAGAACATAACATACCACGAACAAAACCAGGTAAAGGAAAAAAAACTTTCCCAACTCCTTGATCCCCACTCATCATACTCCTTAAAGGGGTTGTCTTGCTACAGCATTTGGCAGCCTTTTGTGCTGGTTGCCAAGCAGAGCTTGTGACATGGAGGGGAGTGTTTCTCCTCCCGGCAGGGAGTATCTTCACTCTCTGCTAAGCACGCATAAAGCAGCCAGATCTCATAAACCATAGCACTTTGATAATGGTAACTAAGGATGGACATGCTTACATTTTGGTTCCCCTCATTTTCAACTATGATCTTTGTAGTGAGACAACCCCTTTAATGGTTGGTAGGGGATCAAATATTTATTTATTTCAGCAACATTGGGCGTTGTCTGAAACTCATAACTGTATGAAGGATTTACTGTTATTCTACTAAAAGCAAGTATGCTTTGTCTTAGGCCATGTTCACACGGCTTAAAATGGGCCGTATTTCGGTCCGTAATTACGCGCCGAAGTGCGCAAATTACGGGCTGAAAACGGCCCAGTCATTACGGTAATCCACAATTCTCATAGAGAACTATGGATTACGTCTCCTCTCCCTGCTCGGCGAATACGCCGAGGGGGGAGATAAGTGACGTGAATTACCAGCAGCGTATACGCGCCGCTAGTAATGATAGTCTATGGGCCGGCGAAGTGCCGGCCGCCCGCTCACTCCCCTGCTCCCGCCCCGCCCCCGGCCACACGGCGTAATTGTGGGGCGTAATTACGTCCCGCAGTTAAGCCGTGTAAACATAGACTTATGCCTCAAATTTTGGCTATTTTATGAAGTTATATAATAAACGTATGAAGATTTTAGACTAAATCAGTCTGTTACTTTTGAAGTTGCTGCAATATATGAGAGTGGGGAAGAAGCTCTCCTAACCAGACTGGGCAGTACACGTTGTTCTTCTGTGCTTGTACCGTCATATAACACAGTATATAAATTTATATAATTTATACAATATGTTTCTCTGGATTTTTTATTATATTCTATCTCTTAATGTTAAAATTAACCTACCCTTAAAATTATAGACTGTTCTTGTCTTTGTCAGTGGGCAAACTTACACAATCAGCAAGGGATCAAATAATTATTTCCTCTATATGGTATCTCTGTATCCGTAACACCCAAAATATCAAATAAGGCATTATTTAACCAGCGCGGTAAACACTGGAAAAAGATATAAACCAAAGACAAAGGCAGGATTCCTTTTTTTTTTTTTTTTTATCCCAGCTGCCAAAGAGTGGAAGAAAAAGTGATCAAAAAGTAATATATATCCTATAATAATACCACCACAAACTACAAATCATTCCGCAAAGAAAAAAAGCCAATTGCTCTGTGGAGGGGAAAAAAAAATAGTGTCAGATTATGGTGACACAAAAACAAATTATTTTTTAAAGTGTTTTGATTTTGTAACAGAAAGAAACCAAAAAATTTGGTATCGATATAATCTTATCAGCCCACAGAATAAAGTGTAGAAGTTACTTATATCATACAGTCGATGCCATCAAATGTGAACCAAAACAACAAACCAAAAAAATTGCAGAAATATTTTTTTTTCCTTATCAGCCCTTTCCTCTCACTTCAAGAGAAAAAATACAAAGGGCCTTATGTATGAAAACTGTCTAGCTGTAAGACTGTCTTTGTTGCCCATAGCAACCAGTCAGAGCCCCTAGCGACCAATCAGATCTCTGCTTTCATTTCTTACACTGCTTTGGAAAAATGAAAGCTTAGGTCGGTTTGGTTGCTATGGGCTCTGATTGGTCGCTATGGCCTCTGATTGGTTGCTATGGGCAACAAAGACAGTCTTACACCTAGACAGTTTTCATACATAAGGCCAGGTGTAAGACTGTCTTTGTTGCCCATAGCAACCAATCAGAGCTCATAACAACCAATCAGATCTCTGCTTTCATTTCATATAGTGCTCTGGAAAATAGAAGTTGAGCTCTGATTGGTTGTTATGGGCTCTGATTGGTCGCTATGCGCTCTGATTGGTTGCTATGGCCAACAAAGCCAGTCTTAGACCTAGACAGTTTTCATACATAACGGCCAAAAGTTTTCCAATACATTACATGTGTCCTGGAAGGCTGCCATTAAACAATTCATCTTGCAAAAAACATGCCTTGGGTTGGTTATGAAAAGTTGCAGCTTTTGGAACGCAGTGATGAAAATAAAAACGTGCTCTGTCCTAAAAGCCCAAATAGTTGTGTACTTGAAGGGTTAATGGTTATTAGACTATAAAGCTATTTTTATATCAAAAAGGGTCGTAGCTAAAGACTCATGGGCCCCAGTGCAAAACTTCAGTATGGGGCTCCCCTACTCCCAGACACCACCTGTGGATCAATACTTTTCAACAACAGGTTCCCTACTTGACGTGTAGGATGGCTGCGGTGCAGCGCGCTGCCGAAAATTATTTCTATTTAAAGGGATTGTCCAATAGAAAAAAAATAATTTCAGCCAAAGTGTCTGTTCTCTCTCCTCCCCCCGCACCCTTACCCCCCAAAAAACAGGAAAAAAAATTGCTTTTGTTTTTTGGGTTTAGCTGTCGTCGGAGTTTACACTGAACAGTTTAATTGACTTATCTGTATTCTGCGGTCAGTATATATACATGGGCCACATTATCAGTGCATGTCACCACTATACTGTACACCCTGTTTCCCCAAAAATAAGACAGCGTCTTATATAAATTTTTGCTCCTAAAGATGCACTATGTCTTATTTTCAGGGGATATCTTATTTTTCCACAAATAAATTATAGCATGCTACACTAGTTGTGGTGTGTTATATATATTATATATATATATTATAATATATATATATATATATTATATATATATATATATATTAATCTTAAAGTTAGGTCACAACCATAGGATACATGTATGTAAAGGACATTTTATGGCAGCTGCAGTGACTTATCTCAAAGGATGACAAATGTGACATGCTGGGACTTGTAGAACTAGGAGTCCCAGCATTCCCCATCAGCTATCCTGTGAGATGTGTGTGTGTCAGGATCATTGCTCTGTTCTAGGGAATTCAACAAAATCTCTGCTGTCTTACTTTCGCGGGTGTCTTATTTTCGGGGAAACACAGTAGTGACTAATACCACCATAATATTGCTGACCAAACCAGTATAACAAAACAAATATTACCAATAACAATATACAAGGACCAAATAATACTCCACATATCACTACCATATAGTAACTAATACCATCACACTGTTACTGAGCAAACCAGTATACCAAGATCAATAATACCTGTAGCAACAATAGACAAACACCTATTAATACCGATACATCATCATCATCATCATCCCCACATATCACCACCACAAACGGTCTGAATAACACTATCGTACTGTTACTGAATGTAAACCAGGCATCCTCAAACTCCGGCTCTCCAGCTGTTGGGAAACTACAACTCCTATCATTCCCACTATTATAGATTATATAAATGCATGATGGGAGTTGTAGTTTCCCAACAGCTGAAGGGCCGCAGTTTGAGGATGCCTGATGTAAACTTTTACACTAAGGCCACTATTACTGCCATACAGTGACCATATAGTGGTAGTTACCAGTGTACACAGGCTCTGCAGCCCTATAAGTGATTACAGGGCAGTTACATTTAGTGACTCACAGGTGACATCTTATCTGATGAGAGGCGTTCTCTTTCTCTTTTCTTTCTTCATCCGCTCCAGTCCGCCATGACGACTTCTCCCGGCCCCAGCTCATCTCTGTATAATTTACTAGACAACCATGTTTGACTCCAAACAGTGAAAGTGCCCTCAACCAACTATAGAGCCCTCATTTGTGCCACCAGTAGGTAGGAACATACCCAATAGAGTAGCCAGCCCACACCTCCCTCTCCCCTTGCAAAAATAAGGCAGGTATATAGGTAGATGCTCCTTTTAGGTATTAGTCAAATAAGTGGCATACTTTTCCTATTAAATTGGTAAAGGTCCCATTCAGTATAGTTCCCCCCAACAGGTAGCTATATAGTACCTACAATAGGTAATTGAATGGAACCCTATACTGAAGGGGGACTTTACCTACTTAATAGGAAGAGTCTGCCTTCTTATCTGATTAATTTTTAAGGGCTAACCTACCAAAAAGGTCCAGCTAATAAGTAGGTACATAGGGTTCCCCAGTAGATAAGTAGGTATCTAGGCCTCTTCTAGTAGGTAGGTATATAGGACCCCCCAGTAGGTAAGTAGGTACACATGACCCTCAATAGGTAGGTGATAATGTAGGGCCCCACATAGGTACATAGGTCCCCCAGCTGGTAGGTAGGTATATACTGTCTCCTAGTATTTAGGTAAGTGTATATAGGGTCTACCCAAAGTAGTTAGGTAGGTGTATTTGTAGCTCGACAGTAGTTCGGTAGGTGTATATAGGACCCCCCTAGTAGTTAGGTATATATAGAGCCCACCAGTCATTAGGTAGGTAAATATATGACCCCCCAGTAGTTAGGTAGGTATATATGGAGCCCCCTCAGTAGTTGGGTATGGTCTATATTGGGCCCCCTGTAGTTAGTTAGGTATATATAGGTCCCCCAGTAGCTAGGTAGGCATGTATAGGGCCCCCAGCACTTAGATAGGAATGTATAGGGTCTGAAGTAGTTAAGTAGGTATATATAGGGCTCCCAGTAGTTAGGTGTATGTGTATATATATATATATATATATATATATATATATATATATAGGGCCCCCTGTAACTAGTTAGATGTATAGGACCCTCCAGTAGCTAGGTAGGTATATATAGGACACCTCCAGCAGTTATGTAGGTCTATATAGGGCCCCCCATTTAAAAAAAATAAATAATAATACTCACTATTCCTCTGTTCTCCCGCTGGGCTTCACTTTGAATCTGGAGCGGGCGGCGTGACGTCAGTATGCCGCCCACTTCGGGAAGCCAGTTCCAGCATCTTTTAAGCCCAATACAGGCAGCAGCGTGATTATGTCATTTCATTGCGCCACTGCCTCCAGTGGCTGAACGGCCGGGATGAGTGAATTCCGGCCTTACCTCAGACGGTGCCTGCTCCGTGCAAACTGTGGCGGCGCTCACTACATTGGTGGGTCTGTGTGACCCAGCGATGCAGGTGAGTGGCAAGGGCCTGTTGCTCAGGGTCCCAGTCGCAAGTGCGACCGCTGCGACCCATGTAGATATGCCACTGATAACAACTAATGAATGTTGTCAGTAGAAATGCTTAAGAAAGTTTATTTCTACCTGGATAAAAATACATATTTCACTCTTCTAATATTTTTTTCTAGTTTAATTATATAAAAGAAATAATGTTTCATAAATATGAAATCCCAGAGCCCGGGTTTATAGGTAGTTCAATTGCTCCATCCTCTCTTCTGCTTATACATAATAAATGACACGGAAATGGACTGTCTAAAACCTTTTCAATTAAATATACAGTCATTTTAGCTCAGTTGCCTCATTGTTTCCATGTAGAATTTATAATATTGCACCTTACGACGTAGATTATTACTAAGGGCTTGGAACTGAAGGATGCATCACTTGTGTCAGTGTATAGCAATATGGTAAGAGATATATCATGTTATTACAGTGCATGGAATCACAAACACAACCGCTACTCATCTGCATCAAAACTATAAAGTGTGTGCCGCGCTTGATGTCTCATGGGGCTGAGGCTGGTCTCCATACTCAGAATATAAATATGCATGATAACTTTGTTTCCCAGGGGCCTCTCTGCTTTCCACTCATGTCTTTTACAGTCTGCATAAGGCTCTGTTCACATGACGGATACTTCCATTGCAAAATCTATCTTGGATCCGCAGCAGAAATGAGGGAATTCGATGTGGTTTATGGACATGGATCTCATGGGGCTTAGTCCTTGGTCTCCAAGTCTCCTTACTAAGACTAAAAATTTGAATGATGACTTTAGAATGTTTCTTGGGGTCACCTTTCTTTTCTGCTTATGCCTTTACCAGTCGGTGTAAGACTGTTTTCACATACCGGATTTTTCCGTTGCAAAAATCCATTTTTGATCCGCAGCAGAAACCTGAGGTGACATCTTTCATATGTCTGAGAAAAGAAAAGAGATACTTCTTAAGAAACTGCACACTTCAAAATAAAGTAATGAAAATTCTACATTCATTTAAAGGGGATTTGCCAGGACGCAAGTTTCAGCACAGGGAGAATGTCAACAAATCCCGCTGAGTCATGAAAGCTGCAGGGCTGAGAGGGAGGGGGTGAGTAAGGAGTGAGGAATAAGGGAGCGTCTCAAAACGTAACTAAAATAATGACATTGCAACAGTGCAGACACAGCAGACACAGAAACAGGCTCATACACTGCACATTTCTACCCAGCCCCTTGAAGCTCATTCATTTTCCCTGTCATCAGATAAGAAGTGTTTCACGCAAGCGCGGCCTGTCAGCTCCCTCGGTCGTGTCTAGTGGAAGTTTTCAGGTAACTAAGGGGGATTGAGCAATGCTGTAGTTCTCACAGGCTTCACTTTTTGTAATCACATATATTTAGAAAAGTGATTAAATACCCATTTTGGAGGATCCCACGTCAACATTACATCGTGGCAAACCCCCTTTAAGAAAAGCAACAAATCAAATTTAAGACAATTAAAATACAAAGAGGGATAAAAAATCCCCAAGGTTTCCACTGACTTGTAAATACACAAATAGAGAAAAATGTAACCCGAGACAAGGATACAATAAACAATGCTCCAAATGTATGAAAAGGATGATGTTGGATAAAACAGACCAAAGAGACGACTCACTGAAACAGAGAATGTTTTCATATACATCAGACAAATCAAAGAATAAAAAACAAGATAAAAAGTGATTCACCAGACTAGTGACAAATCTAATGAAAACCACAATGAAAAAACTGTACCAGTAAGAGTGTCACTTAATATTAAGATCGTATAATATCCCAAGCAAAGTATAACAATGACTGCTGGGGACCCATGTGCAAAGAAAGTGAATCCTACACATTGTATTTACAGCTCTGTGAAAATTTGGAGGAAAGTTTGTTGTATACACTGGGAGTTCTCCAGGTACATACATCAAATGTGTTTAATTACCAAAATGGGAAAAGTCTTAAACACAAGTTTTTCTTATCTAAAAATTATGGGCAACATGTATGAAATTTGGCATGTTAACGCCAAATTCCATGTGCCTGTCATTAGTCTAGAATGCATCTGATTTATGAACCTGGTCTACAGCGGGTTCTATCAGGGCATTCTAGCGCTAGGGCGACATTTCTGGCTCAGATAAACCACTTTGAAAGTGGTTTACCTGTTCCGATTGTAATACGCCTAAAATTGCCATAGCAAGGCTATAAATATATAGTTTCACTACGGTTCTAGTGCACCCCGCCTCCCATTTTGCCCTATGTGTATAATATACCCCATAACACACAGCCCATTTTTATTTTTTTATGAATGCGAGTCTACATAAATTGCAGCATTAAGCAGTGTAAAGCAGTTATCAGACATTTGGGGCGACATGTATGAAAGGGTTTTTCACCCTTTTTCTGGCGTACAATGCATCTAACTGAACCGGCTACGATGTATGTGTTAGGCGCATTGTTCATAAGACTCAACACTTTCTAATGTGCCTAACATGAAGGGTGTATTGGGGGTGTTATGGAGGTGTGTCGCACCACATTCGTAAGATACATCTATGAATGTGGTTCAGCAAAACTAAGCGCGTTGCTGCTCCGACAGGCAGACCTATCTCAATGTAGTCTGCCTGAGTCGAAGTGGAGCTAGATTTGCTGTAAGGGGCAAAAATGTCCAATATTTATCTCTTTACACCAGTACAATAATAAAAAGTAATTTATGATAATTATCAAACTATATAAAATTTAATTATTTAAATTTAATGAAAAATGATCATATAAATTAATATAAAATATATAATATCGCAAAAATATAAAATATCTCCTATAAAATTTATTTAAAATTAATAGAATCTAAAACAAATTTTACATTAAAAACATTTACATTATGTTGTTCAGATTTTTATATTTAACATTTTTACTACATTAAATTTATTTTTGCTGCTCTCACCCTTTATTCTACATACAGCAGGAGCCAGCACAGCACAGGTATTGCTGGGACCTGTGGTCCTCCAAGCAGTTTCTATTCACTGACATGCTATTCTAATGATTTTTCTCTTATTTCCAGCCTATCTAAAACCTTAATACATATTAGGCGCATTACTTATGTGCCTAAGTTCGGTAATTTGCCTAACACATAGGCAAGGCACAGCGAATGCACAAAAACCACTTTTATACATTCAGGTGCATTATACACTGAAAATTAGACTCGACTATTCACTTCATCGCCCCTTCCTTCATACATGTCGCCCTTGATGTTCTTAGTGGTATATATAACATTATGCAGAGGATATTTTTATCTTGTCTGTGGATTATTTTATTTTTTATATAATTTACTGTCCAATGACTCCAATACTCCACCATGTATATTGGTAATTATAGTGATATCCATAAAAGATGGTGTCTTGAACAATCACATTATATAGAGACCTGTAGGTCGAAGACCATAAATACAGGTCAGAGAGCGAAAGGTCAGTGCACAACCATCTGCAAACCTTCAGAAAGGCCCTTAAATTTTTTACTAGGAAATGTAAAAAAAATCCACTTTTCACTCACAATTATTAACTCAACATAGTGTGGTAAATAGTTACAGCCTATTTGAATCCAACACATGTCTCAGAAGTAGGTCATCCTTCACATGAAGAACATGTTCATTTTTTCTTGATCACAACATGAATAAATAATGAAACTGCTGTTTTGGAAACTCCTGTTCTAGGCTTTGCATATTCTACAGCAGAGATGATTAGTTCATTCTCTGTTTTGTTCTCAGAATTTTTCCCAAGCATAGGCTCACCTTGTGTAAGAAAGGACCTTAATTTGCATTTAGATAACCCAGTAAGCATCATTGTTGTGCTAAGAAAATCAAGAACACACAAAAAAACAGCAAATCTGTTGTTTTTTAGCATCTAAGAAATAAATTATTATCATTTAAAGGGGTTGCCCGGTTCTTCTCAAATAAATAATAGGAAGCTTCAAGTGGCCCAATTAAAAAGAGCCTATACTTACTGTATCTTCCTCCACTGCTCCATCTCAGTGCTGGGTCCCTCTGGTCTTCTATTTTCTTTCATCTACTTCCAAACGGGGACATCACTACTGCAGTCACTGATTGGCTGCAGCTGTCATGTGCCTATGCTCACATCACCATCCAGAGCTGTTCACTTCCGAATGGTAATGTAAGGGAAGTGGTATGTAACAGTTGCAGCCAATCACTGACTGCAATGGTGATGACCCCAAAGAGAAGTAAAAGAAAATAAACAGAAGACTGGAGGGACCCAGCACTGGAATGGAGGTGTCAGGATACGTTTTTATCTGGGCTGCCTTCCGTCCATTTAGTGGAACGACCGGCGAGGGTTAATAGGTCTGGCCTGGGACCACACCCTGGGACAGGCACTGCTCTTGAGCTTTGAGTGACAGCTCTGCAGCCTCTCCCAACAGAGGACCCAGATGTCGCACCAATCAGCTGCGGGGGCGGCGTCCGGGCAGACGTTTTAAACCTCCTTAGTGCCTCCAGCCTTTGCCTGTCAAAGGTGTTCCTTGCAGTTTCCCTGTGATTCTTGTGTATAGTTGTCTTCCTGTGTTTCTTGGCCTTGCTTGTTGCCTCTGATTTTGCACTACGCTCCTGACCGTGTTTGGACCCCGGCTTGTTTCTGACCATCCGCTTGGCTTAAGTTTCTTGGCTTCTACGTTCCCGCACCATTACCGACCCAGACTGATTGACACTTTGTTCACTTTCCCAGACTTCTATGATTATGTGTCAGGCATACTGGGGCATTTATAAGAAAGGGTATATGACCCTTCACTGAGAACAGCAGCTGATACCATGGTGTGACTATGTTCTTGTCGAAAAGTGCTAACTATTGAAGAAAAAAATTAAATAATATTCTATCTGCAAATGTATCATGACTCACTCAGCCAAAAATAGGCCCTCCATATGAATATAGGTCAGTACTGTATGCATTCATTGAAGTTTTCTATATACTCCTACACTCCTGATTGTCTACGTCTTGTCTAATTTAGAAGCTCAGGTTGGCTCCTCTACTCCCTGCATGCCTAAATCCTAGTGTTGAGGCATCAAAGATTTATAAGATTTTATGCTGCATTGAATACATTTTCAAAAAAGAAGCTAGTGCAAAATATATCCTGTTAATGTTTAAAATCAATGAAACTTGATACCAGGGTTAGTTTTAGTGGGTAGCAAACTGGGCTAATACACAAGGCTTTTGTTTTCTATAGGCCCCCAAAAACTGAACCACCAGGGGCAAGTAAGAGCTCTATATACCCCCTTCACTACCATAGACCAGCAGAGGCTTTACAATGAACTCTTCAATGCCCTAGTCCACCAGTGACTTTGCCACCAAATGCTTCACTATTTAAGCCTTGTATAGCAGTTTTCTTTAGGCACTCAATGGCAGTATCTTGGAGTATATATATATTTAGCGAAAAGAGCAGCGCATCAACGGTCAGCAGTAACTGGGTGCCAATGAAGCAAGACCTTGGTTTGCAATCCAAACACAATAGAATCCAGTCACACTGAAAATGATGGAGAAACCAAGAGCTCATTTATTCCATCATGCCACCTTTGGCTATATTTTAGCTCTTACTTAAAGGCTTTTGCCACGATGTAATGTTGACGTGGGAACCTCCAAAATGGGTATTTAATCGCTTTTCTAAATATATGTGATTATAAAAAGTGAAGCCTGTGAGAGCTACAGCATTGCTCAGTCCCCCTTAGTTCCCTAAAGTTTACATAACAGCCAGAGAACAAGGAGCTGATCTGGGCTCTTTGTGTTGCCTTTTATTGATGGGGGGAAATGAAGGATTTAAAAGGGGGTGGGGAGAAAGTGCAGTGTATGACTTCTGTGTATAGAGAACCACTTAAAATATTTTATTTGAGTAAACTTTTGGACGCCCCCCTTTCCTCATCCGCTCACCCCCTCCCTCCCCCCCGCAGCATTCATGATTCAGCTGATTTGTTTATATTCCCCTGAGCTGAAAGGAGGAAAGGGAAATCACTTCATGGCAAAACCCCTTTTAGTCTGATCATGGCTCTATGCGAGAACCCGAGCTCCTGTTATATGCACAGAGAGGATGCTGCATGTATACCTCTTCCATTCTCTGCAGCCACTGCTGAAACCTGTTTGACAAGATATAAATTTCCCCTTTAATTGTTGTCCAGGGGACCTTTTTCCATGAAAACCCTGACCTGGGGGGTTATATTTTTGCTTTCTTTAGTTGACATTCCAGGTAACTTTTAGTTTCATTTATCTCCTGCTTACAGACACTCGATCTTGGTTTCTGAGCTCATGAGCTGATTCTAAAAAATGCCAGATCATCCAGTTATTTTTTTTTTCTCCCCTTGCTGTAAAAATATTTTTTGTATTATCAGAATGCCCAGGCTATACCATGTCTGATTAAAGGAATTTATAGCTCTTTTTAAGAAATACTAAAAGGCAATGATATAATTGTTCCTTGGCAGAGAAGAAGAAATTTGGGCAATGGATGTTTGGAAGAATTCTGTCGGTGTTCTGGAGGAATGCTACAGGCTTGGCGGCCCCGGGGGGTTGGGGAAATCCCCCGTGGGCCCCAAACTCCCGTGGGCCCCGTGGTGCCCCCATGTTGGGGGCCCGGGGCCTGTCCGCCTTAGAATACCCGGTCCCCCGTGCCAAACGTCAAAAAAAACCCGGAATCGGGCTAAGCCCCAGCCCCGGGACTGTGCGGCTATAGCGTTGGCTCTGCTATTCACCCTGGTAGGGCTACTGTGTTCCTAACTAGGGGCCATAACTACCTACAGTGTACCTAACTAAGGGCCATAACTACCTACCGGGGACCTAACTAAAAGGGGCCAAAAACTTCCACAGTGTACAAACTAGGGGCCATAACTACTACGTGTCTTAACTAGAGCCTTAACTACCACAGTGTACCAACTAGGGGGCCTAACTACCTACAGTGTACCTAACTAGAGGCCCTAACTACCTACAGCATACCTAACTAGAGGCCCTAACTACTTACAGCATATCTAACTAGAGATCCTAACTACCTAACAGTCTACCTAACTGTGGCCCATCACTTCCTACAACCACCCCAAAATTTTACCCCAAACTACCCACACCCACCCAAAAAAACAGGGGGCCCTTTCTATTTTCGCCACCAACTTTACCTTAACTAAATACAACCCACTAAAAGGGGGCCCCTTTCTACCTTCGGCCCCGCCAAATAGGACCCCCTACCTCAGCCTACCTAACTGGGGCCCCAACCCCTACAGTTCCTAATTGGAGAAACCAACAGCTACCTACGTTTCAAACATGGGCCCCCCTCACCAACTTATTGGGGCCTCCTTTCACAAATATCTGGGGAAACCCTACCAAACCCACATGGGGCCCACCTATCACATACCTGCTATCACTTACCTACTTGTGGCCTAACTGGGGCCCACCTACAACCAACTTAACTGGGGCCCACCAACGGAACTGGGGCCTGTCAACCTATTTATCTACCTGGGATATCTACCCACCCCCTTAGCCCACCTACCTACCACTTGGAGCCTACTTATCTATCTACCTTAAGCCTACACCCCAACCTGCCTGGGGCCGCCTAACTACCTAAGGCCTACCAACTTAGCCAACAGGGGTCTACTTACTTAAATATGGCCTACAAAGCTGCCTGGGACCTTACTTATTTACCCACCTACTTTGGCCTTGCCCCACTTGGGGGTCCCCCCCCTTTTTACCCTAGGAAGTTTGTACAGAGGGGGAAAGATAAAGATGTTGGGAAAATGGGATTGAAAATTTGTGTCAAATTTTGCGAGATGATTGGGGCCGGGGGAAGTCGTCTGACGGCGGTGTTGTAGGTTTATCTTGTTGTGTCGGGGCACGTAGACTCGTCCCTGGTTTAATTTAGGCATCCTGCCCCTTCCTTTTACTCTCCTGTTTAAAGGCGTGTTATTTTAAAGGTGGCAGGTGCTTGACCAAGGAAAACGGGAGGGGTATGGGGAAGCTACTTACCATGTGTCTATATATTTTAGCGACACAAATGTGTAAAAGGGAGGGAAGCTCGCGCCCCCTTATTGGTTGTACAAATCCTAAATTTTATTCTGATCACTGAATCTTGAGAAGAAAAAAGGAATATTAGTCAGCCAATATCGCTCATCTACATACGCTGTTTGGGGGTTTTCCCCTCTCAGTGTAGAGCAGAGCGTACGGGTTACTGGGTGGGAGGCAATGATGGCTGAGGAAGGGGAACATCTCTCCTTATGGAGAGCACCCGTTAAGGTGGTTTTTGTTTTGATTGACTTTTTACCCACACAAGCATCTGCATTTCAAAGGCAATTGGGGAAAAGAGCTGGGAACTCACTGTGCCTCTATTGTTTTTAACAAATCCCATTTTTTTCTGATTCACGAAACTTGGAAAACAAAAAGGAATTTATCAAGCCCAAAATCGCTCAAACTCTACCCGAAGTAAATTGGGGGGATTTGTTACAACCAATTGAGGGCGCAGTGAGCTTCCAGCTCCTTTCCCATAATGCCTTGTGATATGCAGATGCTTAGTAGTGGGCTAAAAGGCAATCAAAACACTACACACCTTAACTGGTGCTCTCCATAAGGAGAGATGTTTACCTTCTCACACATTTGTGAGAAGGACACATTGGTTTGGAGTGCTACACAATACAGTTCTGTTTCGCACGCCATATTATATGGTAAAATTGACACATTTATGTCCAAGAGGCCGGTAATATTTTTATGTACAATAGCTGTAGGGTGGGCCCCAAGATCAACTCCCCTGTGGACCCCAGGCCCCCCAGTCCGACACTGGAATTCTATACAGCAATAGTTGCAGAGTGAATGTTATTGTAGATGTGTCGGCATTCAGCAGGGTCTGCGGAGAGGCATGCTGAGGTGGGAGTTATATGCTGCAGTAATAAAGCCTCTGGAAAACATAACACGTCTTCATTCCAAGTGCAGCAGCTTCCATCCGCCGCTGCAATATCACAAAATCCCCGAGAGAAACCTCTTGTGCATTATGTCTGTATAACTGGCTCCGGTCTCTTGATGGTACTGTTTGGTTTTACAATGCTGCACACTCAACCTTAATTTTCACTTACAATGTAAAAACCTTGCTAATGCTAAGTTACAACTCACAATATTAGTCTACATGGGTTCTGGTTCCAAAACCAAGCACAATACATAGTGGTTCTATTCATAGTTCATAAATGCATAACTTTACATTATGTAGGAACCACTAATGTCACTATTAATGCGAACTGTAAAGCACAAATGAAAGGGCGTTGGCAGCGATATTGGACACATAACTCTATACCTGTTGCTCTTAAAAGGGCTTTCCTGGACTAAAACCTTGATGTCTTATCTTAAAGGGGTTTTGCCACGATCTCATTTCATACCTCCTGTATCCAGCTCTTCAGCTCTGTGTGCTCATAAGGGGGCGTGTGTGATTTGTTTGAATTGCATATCATGTGACCCAGCAGGATGACATCACCAGGCCTTTACTCTGTTTATGTATAGGATTGTAAGTAGCTACACTGTAGCTCAGAGGTAACATTTTTGCTTTACCGCACAAGGGTCCTTGGTTCATATCCCTGCAGGAATTTAACCTGTGGATTTTTTTTCCTATTTATCAATGCACAGACCTCATTGCGGTTTCTTTTTCTTTCATTTGCACTGTTTGACTTATTACTAACTAGTCCAAAGGACAGGAGTAGAAGTACACCACCTGGGGTTTAAAGGGAACCTGTCACATAGGTTGTGCCCCCCTTGCTGAGGACAGCACAAGCTAGTGTCAGACCTGCTGTTCCCAGCACTGTGCCCCTTATTCTGAAAGATGCAGCAGTTTTAGAGCATTTATCCCTTAAATCTTATTCATGAGCAGGTGTTAGCTCCACCCACCAAAGGCTAGCTCCACCCACTGACAGTTATTCACATTTTTCTGCCTATTCAAAGTAATAGGTTTGTCAGTTGAGGTGGGCGGGGCTAGCCTCCGAGTGGCCGGGTTTGAAAAAAACTGACTCTCTGAAGGACTCTTCGAATGACTTTTCTGGCTGAAAACTGCAGATTTCAGCATTAAATACAAAAAAACTACAGCATATTACAGAATAAGGGACACAGCGCTGGAAACAGCATATCTGACACTACCTTGTTCTGTCCTCAGTCAAGGGGGCATAAACTATGTGACAGGTTCTCTTTAATCACTCAGTAGCTACCTGAGGGGAGAGGTGATGTCTGAGTATGTGTGGCCAGGACTGAGGAGCTCTCAGCCCTGGTCGTGTCCCCTGGAGACGAGCTGTAAACAATGGATCACTAAAGAGGCAGCTAAAACAAAAACGGTGCAGAATTTTTAATAATGATGAATGGTGAAAATGTTTATTATTTAGTTTTCGAACTTCTCACATCAATTTTACTTTGTGGCAAAACCCCTTTAAGGATAGGCTGTCGATGTTTGATTGTTGAGGACCTGAAGCCTAGACCCTGCTGAATATCAGAACAATGTGAACGAGGCACAACTATAGTGCTAGGCACATTCAAATCTCCTAATAATATTTGTACTGTAGGACTGTTTCTGGAGTTTCGGAACCAAATAAAAGACCCTTCCACTAGTGGTCTTGAGTCCATGTATTACATGGATGGCTTTCCACCTAAATGACTATTATGCACTATTAAGTTCCATAGCTTTTTTCTATTTTAGACAAGTTTCTGGGATTTCAGGAGCGATCATTGGCTGCAAGGGCTCTGGCTCCTGGAGATTGTATTACACAAGGCATTATGGGAAAGTAGCTGGAAGCTCAAGTGTCCTCTATGGGGTGTAACAAATCTTCAATTTGCTTCTAACCTACTGAGCCTTTGGAAAGCAAAAGGGTTGTTTGCCAAGCCAGCATGACTCATCTGCATACCACTGTTTTGGGGTTTTGCCCCTCGTTAGTGCACTACAAAGCCTGGTGGCTGGCTGGGTGGGAGGCAATGAGTGGCACAGAAAGGGGAATATCTCTTCTTGGGGAGAGCAAAAAAGGCTATTTCAAAATCCCCACACACCTATATGGTGCTCTCCCCAAGGAGAGATATTCCCTTTTCGGAGATTGCATTAGTCAGCTATAGTACATGGCCAGGCTGTGTTATCCAGAGAGATCTTAGTTAGTGACTCTCTGCTTTGGCTACAGCCGGTTTGCGGTTTTTCAGACCGCCTGAAAAACCGGCCGAAAAGGAGCACAATTGTGCTCTGTGGAAAACCCTTGCAGCAGTCCCCACTGCACGGGTTTTCCGCCCGACGTTTTTTCCGCTCGCGGGCCGCTCAAAATACATTGAGCATGTTCATATGAACACCTCAATGGGAGGGGGGAGGGCTCGTCTCTGCTCAGTGCGGAGAAAAGCCGTTCCCCCCACGGCCGTGGGGATGGCCGCAAAAGCGGACAAATACCGGCCGGCAAACCAACCAGTATTTGTCCACTGCCGTGTGAACGCACCCTTACAGTTTATAGGGAATAACAAGATTTTAAAGGTTATTCTCATCATGCTGTTTCACAGAGCCTGCTCTTCAGAGGCAGCTTCTGGCTCCCAACTACTGTTAATGCAGTGGTGGCTTATCAACTCTTCTAATCCAAACTGAGCTTGTAAGGATTGGCTCACATATGTGTTGCATGCTCTGTTGGGAATGATGCAAGTTCAACAATTTTTTCCGTCTAAATGACGGACACCACAGCAGAAACCCGACAAACCCATTGTAATTAATAGGGTCATCGGGCTCTGTGGGTGTCCACTGTGAAACTGATTCCTAGGTGTCCATTCTCACCTCTGCCTTGGAGGTTCCGAATGGAACCTCCGATGAGGATGTGAACCAAGCCTTAGATAGACATTCGTTCTGGAGGTTTCTAACCTGCAGTGCAGTAGGCTACAGAGCTCTAAAGGGTTAAAGTTTGACAGTAAGAAAAGTAAACAAGCTCCGACTTTTTCGTCTCAGCCACTGCTAGAGCCTGAGCAGAGAGAAGTGGTTGGTAACCTAGGGAAGCTTGTGTATACAGCAGTAGATAAGAACTGCTCTAACTGAAGAGAAGCAAAATCAGAGCAACAATGTATTTTGTTGGAATCTTATTTACTTTTGCCTACATGTTGAAAGCTAATCAGTGAAATGGGAATGCCCCTTTAAAGGGGTTGTCTCACTACAAGGATTGCTTTTTATGTTGAAGATCTTGCAAAAACAAGTCACTTTGCAATATGTGTCCATTAACAGTGTCCTACCTATTCCCATCTTGTATGGGCTGCATCAGCTCCTCAGGTCGCTTAGCTCAGGACCTGTTTGATCTCTCCTGATAGGCTGCCAGCACTGGTTGCTATAGCTACAAGGGCCTGTCTTCTGCTGCAGCCTAGTGGAAGCCAGTAAACACGCCCCTGAATTCAAAGTGAAACCAAGAAAACAGGACTGAGGTAAGATGAATCAATGTAGTGAGACAACCCCTTTAAGAAGCAAAAGGGATATTAGCCAAGCCAGTATATATCATCTACAGACAGCTGCCTATATGGGGTTCTCCCCAAGAAGAGATATTCCCCTTCCTAGTTATGGCCCTGGTCATGACTACAGCATAGCTCTGTAGAGTCTATATTGATACAGATGCATTATACAAATATTTTTTACATGCACATTTATTTGTAACAGTGTGAACTTAGTGGAAAGTTTTTTTGATATCACTAAAAACTTAAAGCTGTCACGTAGAATATGTAATCTGATCTGCTGGTGTTATCTGCTCATGTTATAGAGCAGGAAAAGTTGTGCAGATTGATATATTGTCCAGTAAGAAAAGATTCTGTAGAACATGTGTTTTGTTCATTTAAATCTTTGCTTATTGTTGGTTAAAGGGGATGTATCGCTTCTTTAGTTCGGCTCATTCATACTGCTCTCAGCTTCTCAACTCTAGAAATGCAGGGGCGTTTCTTCCCCTCCCAGCTGGGTGACATCATCCCCCTTTCACTATTCATGCTGGCTCCCGAGACTCCCCTCCCCCCCCTCTCTGAGTCCACATGTCACTGTGTCTCTCCCTATGCATTCTTATTTTGTAAGAGCTGTATACATACCACAGGATGCATTCAATCTAGACTGAGCACTGATCTCTTCTCCTTCACAGATGGAGATTTGTTACAGTTGAATCAGCTTTCTATGAATGGCAAAAGATCTCCCCTTTTATGCAGGAGAGTTAGGCACCAAGACACAATTGCTGTTTTCTGATTGTAGAATCTGCTGTAGTGTGTTTCTGCTAGGTGTGCAGAGAGAAATTGCTACAGCCCCTAACTCTAAGTCAGAGACGCAGGGATCGACACACAATAGTGCTGTTTCTGATTGTAGAAACCCCGGCCCGTGTTATTCTGTTTCTTCTGGCTGTGCAGAGTTAAAATGTGCTGGTCCCTTACTTTGAGTGAAAGGCAGGAATGCAAGCTCCGTGAATACAGTCGACCAGGTGCTGAACAGAATGTAAATGAGCTCTCAGCTAGTGAAATGCAAGGAGGAGGGATCCAACCAGCACTGGATATCAGTGTAAACAGAAACAGAAGATAAGGAAAACTGTGAATACAAGAAAGCTTTGCTTATGACATCTAATTGCAAAGTTACTTGTTTTCACTGTCCCCTTATTCTGAAGACAATTTAATGAAATGATACAACCCCTTTAAGGAGTCCAGTAGGTGGTCTAATCAATGATTGGCAGCCTTGTCTGTATGAGTGTGCCCACATAGATAGCTGTCATTCAATGACAAAACCACCTGCTGGACTCCTTAACCCAAAAGAAACAGGGATTTCATTGAGTTAAATACAAATTCTTGTGAATCTTTCCCACAAGGCTATATCAACTTTTCGTCTCTTGCTTATAAAAAAAAGCAGATGGATAAAACAGATCCTGTGGCAGGGTTTCCCTTTTTAAAATGCATTATGTAAATGGTCATCCCTTTTTCTATAGGGAAATTTTCCTTTTGGTTTCTAAAGCTTGCTATTGTAGACCCCAGCCTCAGT